>JAUBNZ010000713.1:0-15027 GCA_032355485.1 Bonnemaisonia californica
CGCAGCTTTAGTGCGCCAAGTGACAGAGTTTGCAATCTGTCCCAAATGCGGCCAATCTGCTCACTCACATACGCCTCGGCTTCGCCATCGGGCATAATGGCTGCGGCCTTAAGCAGCGTTGTAATCTCTGCCTGAACCTCGCTGTCGGTTAAGCGCTCTGGTTGACTGGTTTTTTCGACCAGTGATGTTTTACGTGTCATATCAATTCCTGTTTCTGTCTAAATCGTTTGATCAGTATTGCTTAGCTAAAAGACAAAGTTGGGAAACAGGATGGGTGTGTAGAGGAGATGTTGGTGTGATCTATGTGTTCTTGTTTTCATTAACTTGTCCAAAATGACGATAAGAAAGGTCATTCTGGACATGTTTAATGCACAAGTTGGGAAATAGGCGTGCGAGTTTCAAAAGAAGAAAAATCACCTGCACCATTTAGTGATGCAGATGAAAAGCAAGAGTGTTAGTAGGAACTAATCAACCCTTCATAGGTCAGTGGTTTACTAATGCCGATAAATGCAGCTAACCAAATCAGTTTATAATAATCCTTACGTTCACGATGTCGGGACATAAAGTCTCTTAACCATCGTCCATCGTCACCTAGTGCATCAGATAAATTGGGTAATGGCATTTTGCGTAAGCAATCATTGCTATCAAACTGATAAACATTGTCGAACTGATAGATAGTATTCTCAATGTCGCGCTGAAACATGCGACTTGAATACTCTCTAGGCTCATTCTTAGCATATATGCCTTTTTTTCTATGAGCTTCTTTTGCTTCCTCAAATGCTAAGTTAATAGCATTTCTTAGCTTTATCTGGAAAAGCTCGCTTTCCAGCACCTTTTGCGATGGTGCAACTACTGGCTCTAGTTGTTTAAAACCTCTGAACCGTGTGCGAAAGTTATTCAACAAATCAATGGAAGTGGCCATTAGTAACCACCGTCATCAGTATCAGCACTCGAAGACGCTTTTTCTTCAAAGGCAAGCATTCTGCCTACAACAAACATCCAAAGATTGACGCAAATTGCAATAAGACCCCAGCTGTAACCCCCTGCAACCATCAAGATTGCAACAACCAATCCTCCAATCAATAAACCAAAATATTTTTGAGATAACTTTAAAATAGTCACTTTTTATGACCCCTTTCATAGAAAGAATTAGAAGGGTCAAGCGCTTGACTTCGTCCGTGATGTGATGCGTTTCCTAGCACCTATATCTATTAGTTGCTCAGGAAATCTGGGTAACAAGATATTTATTTAAAGATTATTTTCCCAGTTTTCCTGTGAGCGTAAATTAATGAAAAATAAAGATTTTATTGTGTAAAATAATTTATGTAGATACGGTTGGTTAATAACAGAAAAGGGATTTTTGATGTTAAAAGGAACGAAAAAAACATGCACAATGACATTTAAAAATGTGCCCATTGAATTTAAAGAGCTGTTTGATACATGGATTATGGGAGAGACCGACAAGCATGCGACGCTCATCTATGGATATGATAAACAAGAGGCTAAAACTAAATGGCTCATGGAAGCCATGGCAGAGAAAGTCTCTCCTGGTAAAGGCGAAGGATATAAAAGAGAAACGCTGGCTATGAAAGGTATAACCTATGAGAAGGATGGGTTAACAAAGAAGTTTAAGGTGAATTCAGAGCCATTTCCGCCAACGGAAGAAAATAAGTTCCCCTCTAGAGAACCATAGTGATTTAATATAATCTATTTGCTATTAAATATTTTAACGATGCTTCTTTGATGGAAGAACAAGATTGCAAAGATAATCAAGACCTCGAATCACACTCTAATACATACGATGGCCTTTACAATGATATTTATAAAAGCATTGCTAAAAAAGAAAGTGATAGGCTTGAAAAGTTTGATGGTAGTTACTTCAGGTTTTATTTTACCTCTAAGAAAAGTAATTCTGATAAGGAGGTTAAACTTGAGAATGAAATCAAAAGCCTAAAACGGGATTTTGGTAATTCGTATATTCCTAGCCTCGGCACAATTGCAAAGGCTCCGTCACAAGGTATTAGTAAAGATCATTTGAATGGTTTTGTGAAAGTACTGTCGCAAATCAACTCATGGGATAGTAAAGGTGATTTTGTGGAAGACTATGTATGCTTCTTTGCTAGAGATAAAACACTAGATGGATCCAAACTTGCCGCATTTGAAAATCATACTGATTTGATCAGCGAAATTAAGAATAAGCATGGTATAGATGATTCTCTGCCCCCCGATGTTAAAAATAGCATTACTAATCCAAGTGTCAAAATACCAGAAGAAAAAATCAGTGTCTCTAATACTAGACATCAAGTAAATGTTCATGATGAACCCGACAATATTGAAGAAAGTTCTGACACTTCAATTCTAATTGATAATCAGGTACCACATCATGATTTGGAAAAAAACAAGTTAGCCTTGTATTTGCATGTTCCAGAATACCATGAGGGCATGAGCCTTAATTATTATGCTTCCGAAACAACTGATATTTATGGACGGAAAAAAGAAGAAAAATATCTTCTAAAATATTTGAACGCAAAATTAAAGTTTAACCCCAGTTGGTTGCAGGTTTCTGGTGTAGCAGGTCAAGGTAAAACGCGTTTGGCTCTTAAACTAATAAAGCAAGCAAATACAATGGGTTGGAATGCTGGATTTTTGTTAGACGACATTATTGATGTTAAAGATGATTCATGGTGGTGTGATTGGGAACCGGAGTCCAATTATTTAATTGTATTAGATTATGTCATGGGACGTGCAGAAAAAGTTGGGAAAATCATGAGGCTCCTTGGAACTCGTAAAAACAGCCTCAATTATAAAGTGAGGTTTTTACTTTTAGAACGACAGCCTTGGGATTTGGCATTTACCTCCGATTATCAGAATCAGAATTCTGGTGCCATTAATACAAAAGCATCTTGGTATATAGATCTTACTGGTCACAACGAAGGTTACGTCGTAGGTATTTACGATACGAGATATTTTTCCGGATTGTTGGAATTGAGCCAATTAAATGATGAGCATTTAATTGACATAATGAGAGATGTATCACAAAAAATTTCTGGCAGAAAATTGCCTTATGATAATCGAGATTTGATTAGTAAGCTTCGCAATATAGATAGTCAAGGGCGCCCATTATATGCGTATTTTCTCGCTCAGGAACTTGCGCATGGAGGGCATTTACAAAATTGGACACAGGAGGAATTACTAGACAAAGTTATCGATAGAGATGCGGTTCGCTGGGAAAAAGAAGATAATGAGATTGAATTGAGTTATGACATTGAATCACAACCAATGTATTTAGCTGTGTTAGCCACTATGTCTGTTGGATTGAAATGCGATGATATATATCAAGAAGGGATAATAGATAGTGTTGTAAATTCCAAAACTAGAAGGCAAGCATTGATCATCACGGGAGGAAATTTATCCTCTAAGCGAAGCCTGTCAGGAGTATCTCAGGAAATACTGCCTTTACAGCCAGATTTGTTGGGTGAATGGCTTGTTCTCTCATATTTTAGAAATGGAATGCCTATGGTCCCAATCATTGAGCAAGCTATTAAGATTTCTAGAAATAGGTTTGGGCGGTTTTTGCAACATACCTGCCAAGATTTCAGTAAGAACGAAATATTTCTCAAAGTTTTAAACTCTATCGATGCTGATAAGTTAGATATTAAGACCATTTCAAGCATTGTTCTTACTTTGTATTCTAACGATACTGATATTCCAGCGCCTTTATTGTTTAGACTTAAAAGTAATTCAAATAAAGATATAACACTGAATGATCCTATTAGTGCGATTAGGAGTCTTGGGTTAATTTACTTAGACAGTAACTTTGCTGATAAAGACTATAAATTGGGTATGCACTTCCTTGAAAAATCAGCAAACAAAGGCGATGTGCAATCTATGTATCATCTAGGTAGGTTCCACAGAAGAGATACAAGTGGAGTCGGCGACCCTAATATCGCTATATCTAGACTTGGAGATGCTGTATTGAGAGGTAGTGAGGAAGCTGTTATCGAGCTGTCCAGGATGCTCTTTTCAAAAGGAGTCTATGACAAAAGCTTGAGTAAAATTGATGAGAAAAAGTTATTTAAAAAATTGGTGAAAATTGCTGATAAAAATATTGAAGCTGCTCAAGTTTTGTCCGATTGCTATGAGTTTGGTTTCGGAACACTGCCTGATAGAGAAATGGCTGATTATTGGCATAAGGTATCTATTGATATTGACCCACTTGTAAAACTCAACAATTGCTTCACTGATTGTTATTGATTGAATAACGAATAAATAAAGTAAGTGCCATGCCTACCAAATTTTCTGAAAGCCTCACCATCACTGCGTTCTGCAAGATGTCCCCTTGTCTTACAAATTTCGCTGTCACGGTATTTGTAAGACAAGGGGCTATCTTGGTAAGGCTATTCCATAGCCGTTACAATCCAACGGTTTTTACTAATCTCAATCGCGGCAAGTAACCGCGCTTTCGATAAGTAAAAATGTGGTGTGGGACTGACGGGACAAAGGCCACACCAAAAACTCATGTGAGTTTTACCAACAATTAAAGGGCATTCCTGCCCTTAATAATCCCTGACCAAGGCCTATTCCGCCTGTGGAACCCGAACCAGCCCTGCGCGGATTGGATGCGCGTAATTCGATTGCACATTAATCATATTGAGCTGATATTGAAAACATCTAACTTTTACGACTAATTCTGCAACTCATGTTGTAATCAACGTTGTCGGCTTCCAAGTACTTTTGTTCCATGCAACGCATTACATTATGTCCATTGGTGCCACGAGTTTGCTGGTTCAAGTAAACCAGATCTTGGCGCATTTCAGAAAGCTTTTTATTGAAGTCGATTTCAAGTTCTTCGATTTTATCTCCATTAGAAGAAATTTGGGGCGCTTTATCATCGATTAGATTAGCAAACTTTGTTAACAACGCTTCTTTCTTGACAGCAAATTGTGCATTTTCTTCTTCTAAAACCTTAATACGCACCTGTAGTCCACCAATAAATGCAGCTGCTGTGATAACAGCTACGGTAAAAGAAATACTTATTGAATATTTTTCAAATTTAGTCACCTATTCATGCTCCACATTTATTTGGATTAATCACTTTAATATGGAATTTGCTCTTAACTGGTCGGGGTTCATTATGAGATGGCAAAACCTTTTGACTTAGAATATATGATTGGCAGATAAAGCCACCTTAAATGGATCCACTCTAAGCACTTAAAATCCGCATAAAAAATTCATCTATTTTTATATATCCGAGGTTCCGCATCTAAAGTCGATATTTTGAATTTTGAGTGATTTTTCGATTAAAACAGTGTCAGATTTTAACGTACGCTGCCTGAAATGCACACGATGATTTTTTAAGCTAATATTGTACAAAATTAAATACTTTTTAGGGGGTGCGGAAAGACAGATATATGACTAGAAATGTCAACTTTCTTTACATAGGGAGCCTACTGAAAAAATATATACCTTAATATTCAGGGGGATATGAATTGGCACAGGTCTTGTTTAATTATCTTACCTTAACTTAACCACTACATGATGCTTCAAGGAGTAACTGGTTGAGTGTGAGTTGGAAGTCTCCATTTTTGTATAAATCAGACTAGTTATCGTCAAATTACTTTCTAATAAGGAGAATGTTAATGAAGAAATTACTCATTATACTAATCTTAAGTGCTATTTCTGCTGTCGCCCAAGCAACAACTATTATCTCACTAAACACTGAATGGTTAGAGACAGCTGTACGCCCTAGTTAAACTTTTAATCGTGTTTACATGCTTCCCCATGAAAAAGTCGGTCGTTTGAGTTTTAAAAAAGCTTTCCTATATTGCGGTTGCAGTGAGGCTTAGAATTTGGATAAGGAAAAATAAAAAATGCTGATAAAAAGTATATATAAGCAAGGTGTGGGTGTCGTTTCAAAATTTTCTAAGGCTGTTTTTAAAGAAATATCAAAACGCCTAGACAGCATCTATCTGAGGTTTAGGACATTGATGTATTACATCACTGAAATTAGAATTCTTGTAAATGCTGTTTTCTACAATCCAGAGAAGTTTTTAGCTGTGTTAGGGACTTTTTTGGCATTTTGGGGAGTCATTGTTACAGAGGGCGATAGCTTTCATACCTTGAGCAAGAACGAACTCTCAGAGGAGGCTTTCTTCTCCTATACTGCAATAGAAAATACTGCTCCGCTGAGTTCTCATATTAATGTTTTGGACAATAACTATTTGCGACAAAAAACGTTAGAGTGGAAGTGGCGTTTGCTAGCAGCGACTTTGTTAATATCCCCTTTTTTAGTCTTGCTAATGACTCGACGAAAAGCTTGTGACTTTATAGAGATTTTGACAAGTAATCACGTTACGACTGAACAATTGATGAGGCACACCTCTTTTGAGATATATAGGATGGTTAGCTTTATAAACGCTAAAGGCGATGAGCATGATATTCTGCCGGCAATAAGGCGAATGAGAAACTCTGTTCAAATCATCACTGATCTCACAGATGTATTGGCCGAAAGGCTGAATACAACCAGTAGAAGTGTTAGAGATGACATATTGAAATTTGATGTTGATGTATACGTTAACAGAAAAGTAAAAACAGTTAATATGAAAACTGTTGGAGCGTACAATAAACACGATAGGAAAAGGTGGGGGAAGATAAACCGTTATTCGCACAGAACTCAAGAGAAGCAGCTCAGAATGATTAAGACAAAACTAAACCTGGGTGCCCTGATTCGAATCTTTCACACGCGATCGGTATCTGGCACAACCCAATATTTTATTCTCGCGCTGGAACAGAATCTGAGGAAAATACAACACGATAGTGACAGGCGAATATTAAACAATATACAAGCAGCACATAAGACAGGAGTAGCCCTACACAGGTCAGTTGGGCTAGCTATTGTTTCATTTTTGAAAGGTGAGATAAGCGAAATTAAATGTCTCCAAAGAATCGCATTTTTATCCAGTGAAAAAAGTTTCATAGGGCTTAAATTAAGAAAGCACCTGAGCTTAGATAAGATGAAATCGTCTATTGACGGTTGGCCTGCTCAAGCAAAAGAAGAAATTTATAGCCAGCGCCGATATATGAACGAACGATTTGAAGAAGTGATAAAAAAGATAGAAGAGACAAGAAATGGTGACGGACAGTTATTTATAATTGTGACTGGCTATAGTAGAGCTGTAAGAGCAGCTGTGAGAGATACTTTGTCCAGAGACACTTATAAAGATGCCTGTATTGTTGTTTGCATCAAGGAAGACAATCAGGAAAATATGGGAGCAAGGTTGTTCTATCACCAATTAATCCATGAGCATTATTCTTTTAAAACAAGGTCTTTACCCGACTTTTTTCATCGAAATACTTGGAGGAGCTGTGTAACTGATTTGCATTCACAGTTTGATAAAAGTAAAGATCACTTAATACTTATTGATGGTAGTGACCACGTAGAATATTGTACCCACACCCAAAAGATTGTTGCTTATAAACAAAAACCGTTACCTGAGGTTCAAGAGGTAATAGAAATTGCAGGTGATAGCTGTGATGTTATTGTATTCGGGGGGGAGTACAAACTAGACTTTGATACGCTATTAAAACGTATTCCGAGAGAGCATAGTGACCTGCTTCATGATTTGGCGATACTGGTACCCAAACGAAGGCGTTCAAATCTACACTGTTGGAATCACGATAATTGTAAAAACTTTCAAGTCATCAGTAATTATGCCCCTGAGAAAGACAAAGTTTTAGCTTCTAGTTTATCAGAAAGAGCTGAATTAAAGATTTAACCCCTACCTAACCTTACAGACCGATGGCTTACTCAGGAGAAGGTCGGTCAACAAAACACATTACATTAACTGGGGAAGGTTTCTCACTATCGGTATTGGGTGATTGTTGTCTCATATCATCCATGACCGAACTCGCTAGACCAAAAATTACGTAAAGAGTAGTTCCTAGTGCTACACAAGGATACGCATAATCCGCGAAATTTCTGCCATGCCGATGCATTCTTTTAACTTTCATTATTGGTAGATATTATCTATAGACTTATTCGATGGTTTGCGTCAATAAGGTTTTTCAATAACAACGAAAAGCCTAATTAACAGAAGCAATTATTTCTGAGATTCTTGTTGCCTCTGCACTCGACAAGATGGCCTTGCTATTTCAATAGGTAAAAATGTTGTGCGATGCACAAAAAGCTCGCCAGAGTTTTATCTTCAATTAAGAGAACCTTCGAGCTATCCATTGATAATCCCATGACCAAAGAAAGACTTCGCTATCTCTTTGGAAACTCATCGTCCAACATTGCGCAGATTGGGTAGACGTATCTTTGCTTAACACTCAATGTGTTAACTTTACCTGCCAACTAGTTAGTCCGCAGGTACAGTTAATTTGTCGCTGAGGTTTAAAAAAAATGCAATCTTAGCAACCTCAAGATATCATGGTAAATATTTGACACGTTAATATGACGCACTTAATTGGAGTGATTTTTCAGCCTATTTATGGATACCAGAACTATATCCCCCGAACCTATGATTTCGGAACTTCCCTCATACACCGTCGATACTTTGATGACTCGATTGAGCATAGATGCCCAAAACCAAATCTGGCGAAAGGTTGATGCCCTTATTCGTGTTCAAGGTCAGGTTTCTAATATCAAAGATAAACCCTATAACGGCTTTTCTTATTTTACCCTTACGGGCGCGAACGCAACCTTAACCATTAAATGCCCATTAGACGCTATGCCTCCAAATGGTGAGCATGTGGTTATTGAAGGCATGCCCATCATTAAGGTGAGTAGTTTTAATACAAGTGGTTTGGAAGTTCTGCTCGAAGGTAGACCTATCGGGAGAGTTGCGAAGATTGATTTTGGTGAGGATATTACCGAGATCAAGAAAGATCAGCACTTTAAATTGGCTCAATTCTTAGAAACAACGCCTATGAATGAGTTTATCATTTTAGGTACGCAAACTGGCATTCGTGATGCAACATCACACATGGATAAAAACATTGGTGATAAATTCCACACGAAAATTGTCGTTGTTTCCAACAAGGAGAAATTGCTTAAAGACATAGAGTTTGCAGCTTCTGAATATTCGGCGTTTGCAATTGTACGTGGCGGTGATGATGAAAGCTTGAAGATATGGGATGACGCAAAATTTGTGAAGGAAATTGTTGATTATGGGTTACCTTTTTATTTGGCTCTTGGGCATACGCACAAGATAACACTCGCCTCTCAGCATGCCGATGAAGCTTTTTCGACACCGGCATCTTTTGGGACGGCGCTCAACGATATTGTCCATCGCGAGGTCTATTACAGGCGCGTTAATGACAAATTAGAAAGGTTAGAGAAAGAAAGTAAAGAGCAGGTTTTGGATATCACCGACACTCATAATCATCAGATATCGAGCTTAAACAAAGCTCATAACGAGCGTATAGAACACATGCAGTCAGAACATAATGCTACGCGAGAAGACAATAAGCAGCTACATATCGAAATGGCACAGTTAAAATCACACTTAACAGTGTTTCAATGGTTTGCAATGGGCGTGGTTGCATTCGCATTGCTGTATCTACTTTTTTAGTCAGCACGTCTACACTACAAAAAGTGTCAGTTTGACGTGGTAGAGCATAGATTGCGTTTGCGTGCGCTCCTTATCGTTAATACTTTTATCGACCAGTTTATTGAATAATTCTACGTACAAGCCTTTTAGTTCGCTGTTTGTTTTTGCGCTCAAATTAAATGCATTCGTCAGCATATCAAATCTCTCACCTGTTTTTAGGCTTCGAACACCAAAACCTCTCCTCGCCCGAACAGGGAAAGGTTTTGGTGGTTGGAGCTTGTGAGAGGTTTGCTTGCGTTTAAGCAGGTTTGATATTGGTGAAATTTAGCTGTATATTTGTACAGTCATGAAAAAATGTGAATTGCAGCTAACAGATAATATGAGCAGCGTTGTTGTCGGGCGGCACGCTTGTGGGCGCTGTGTTGATGTCACGTTGAGTAAGGATGAATATAAGCCTTACCGATGGGGCGGTTTTATTGATTACGGTGCAGCATTGAATGAGCCTAAAACGGATTACGTTTTTGCGGCGTGTTTTCAAGGGAGTAACGCTTATCGGCAACTCGGTGAGTATGAATGGCAGTTTGTGAGCAGCGGAAGCGCCTTTTACTTAGTCGGCCTAGTGGATGTTGATACCGTTTATGGAGTTACGCGCGATGATGAGCCTTGGGTTGTTCATATGAGGAAATATGAGAATGCGGCGCTGCCCATTCTTCACCCTGAGGCTCCTAAGCCACCATCGGAAAATAACGTATACCCTCTATTTGGTTAAGGCATATTCAGCTAGACTAAAGTTGGTAAAAAATACTGCCGTAACGTGTAGACATATTCAGATTAAAAAACTATCATTTGCGGTAATAAATATTCAATACGGCGCTTCAATCACACTACATGGCAAGACAAAGAAAAATTAACGTCGCTTTACTCAAAAGTATGAGGAAAGAGGCTGATTTAACACAGAAAGAGCTTGCTGCACGTATTGGCATTAGCCGCGAAACTGTCTCCGCTATCGAAAGAGGAATACCTGAAACAATGAACAGCCTTGAAGCAGATGTTATTGCTGCATGGCATGTTGCATGTCAATTAGGTGCAAAGTCCGATACGCGTATGGAGTTTTTAGGTCATATCGTGAAATATTTCGGGTTTTCTGAGCAAAACCTGATTAAGATGGTAAAACAATTAACGGGTTCAGATAAGCAGGATTAACCATCAACCTTAAATATCTGTTTGATACAGCAAAGGGACGCTAACCCTTTGAATACTAAATACTACCTCAATAGATCTTTATTTTTCCTAACACCTTTTATATTGGTTGTTCTGCTGTATTTTTATGGTGGCAGCGCAGAGCATTTCGATAGAATTTATATCATAGCGCTATGTGTAAGCAGTCTGTTCTGTTGGAGCGATAAAGATAGCTTTGGTGCACTCGTTGTGTTGTTGGGCTATTGGCTTGGTGCGGAGGGGTTATTTGCCGCACCTAATGAATGGCAATTCCAGTTGCTTGTTTATAGTGGGTGTCTAGCTTTATCGCTCTATTACCGTAAGCACCTGACAGCCAAGATATTGTTGGTGTTTATTGTGTTAACGGTTAGCGCAGAACTCTATTGGCTGAGTACTGATTACGACAGCCCAAGAATGATATACTTGATAGGTTTGATGTCCTTAACAGTGTGGCTGCGCCAACTGTTGTTTAACCGTATATTTATCATGGATGAGTACTTTGGTTATTCAGGCGGTAAAGTCGCATTAGATGGAAATATTGGAGATATCTTCATTGGCTATTATGTTCTGGTGATTTTAATGACATCTGAATTCTTCATTAGGCATATCTTTGGTTTGTCAGATGTGGATTTTATTTATGACCTTTTCACCCCTGTATCTACACTGATTTCAGCATTCACATTGGCTGTTATTTACATGCACTACTTTTATAACCAGTCAAAGAAACATCTGTCAGCTTAATCACATCCCCCTCAAATTTTTACATTTTTCATCTGTGGCATAATAACTATCAATGTGGATTGTAATCCACATTTTATGTATGGAGCATGCTCCGTTTTACTCACTTCAATTAGGAATGTATGTCATGAAAAAATGTAAATTATTAGCAGTATCTGTTGTTGTCTCTCTTTCACTACTCTCTGCGCCAGCTATGTCAGGACCAACGAAGAAAATAGATAAGATTGTTGAAGAACAAGCTGAGCAGTCATTCTCTGATTGGTTTTTTGGGTTGTTTGATTTTTAAGATTGATGGAATTTTTGGAAAAAAGATAAAGGGGAAAGGCATCCCCTTACTCAACTTTATATTAAACTATCGCAAACGTTTTCATGAAACCCGCAATGAAAATAAGAATAAAGCAAGTACCCATAAACTTATCGCCATAAAGTGAGGTATTAACCAGAAACATACGCTATCAGAGGACTAAAATATTGCATGGCATTATTTGATCATTCTCAGATCTCTCATTGAACCATATTGAACCCTTTATCTTACTTTTATCATAATAAAATACTAAGCTAGAGGCACCATCTATGTCCTTGGAGTACTCATAGATAGCGCAGTCAGCATGGGTTTCCTTCTTTATTAATAACCCTTTCTCTACTAAATCAGGAACTTCATTTCCATTTGCAGCGTCACGCTCTACAAGTATCATATCCCGATTAAGGTCGTAGTTTTTTGCAAGCGCAAACCGGCCATTTTCTACACCAATAATTATAAACTGCTTAGCTAACTTAATATCGGCACCATTAATACTTAGAGTGCGCCCATGCTTAACCAAGTTATGGGCAACGAAATAAGTCCTTGCTATATACTTTCCGGCATCGGTAAAAGCTATTATCAAAGCAAAAATTGAAATAAAAAATGTTACTAATATAATTTTTTTGCCAGCGAACTCTGACATATTTATTGATTCTCCTCAGTGGCATTTTCACCTAACTGATTAACTGTATCGATAAGAACCGTGCCTTTACCAATGGTTGATAAGTCCGTAATGTTTTAGGCAATGGTGTAGCAAGTACATTATGAGCAGCTTCCCCCATATTGCCAGTCGTTTCAACTAGCTGCTGTGTTTGTTCTATGGATTCAGTCGCGGCGTTTGCCATCTCCGTAATGCTACCGGTGCCATCTAAAAAAGCATTAATGCTATTGGCTTCTTTTAACTGCGCATCCATTGTTTTATTAGCTTGTTCAAAGTTTTCAGCACTCGATTCCACCAAAGTATCTTCAGCTTCATGACTCGTGAGGCTTTTTATTTTTTTTCAATTCTATAAATGAAGCTATAACCAAATACAGCCCTATCAAAAAAAGCCCCCCAAACTGTAAGAAAAATGGGGTTAAATCTGACGAAAAATCACTCCCTTTAAAGTTGAAATGGCCATTTTGTAGGAGCTTGCCACTGATATATATGCAAGCTGCCCCCGCAGCTAGCAAAAAGGCTAAAACAGGTTTATTCATTAAGTTGTCTTTTGAATGGCTTTCGATTTATTTTATTTTTAAGAACATTGCAATCACTGAATCTAATAAAACAGAGGGGAAGCTTCCACCTTCTTCATCGGCTGATACTAATTTACCATGGGATAGCTTCAACATGCGGAAGAGTATAGCTATCAGGGTTTGGCTCTTGATGGATTACTTTAACCGCTCTTTCATTATCGAAATACACACCGAGTTCGGTTATTTTTTACGAAACGATTTTATTAATTCTTGCATCGAGAAAAATAACAGGCATACACCAAATACTACATATATTGTCAACCTCGTATAAAAACTCTCAATATCTTCACCTTTACTAAGGCTTTTGCCTCGGCTAGCAACCTCTCCCGATACATACCCATCATATGCGACGTAAAAAATGCCTAAAGATATTAAGAAATATACAACAAACAACGTTAGGTGATTGGTTTTGCTCTTGTTCATTACCTTGCTTTTGAATTTAAGAAAAATCTAGAGAAAGTAAAACATCTCCGCTCCTAAAGAAAATGAAAATAACCAGAGAAAGAAAAGTTAATGCCAGACCAAAAATGCGTTGTTGGCCTTGAGAAACTTTGACACTGTTTCGGTTATGGTCACTTTCTTTAACGTAACTTCCTATACCGCTATTCCCAATACTGGCGCTTAACTTGATTGATTTACCAAACAATAAAAAGCAGCCTATGAATAAAAATATAAGTGCTGTTACATCGGATTCATAAATTATCATTGCGACTTCTCATGCTTTTTCAAACTAAATAGGCCAGACTTGCCTAGACATTTTCTTAGCTCTAAAAGTTCCTGAATAGTTTTTTAAAGTTATTCAACATTAACGAGCGACTCTTATCAATAACGTGCCAATAAATGTCAGAAAAACATATAAGAGCGTATTCAAAGAAACAGCTACTCCCCATACATAGAGGATATCGCTCAAAGTTGGTTCTCTTCCACCTAATGAAAGTAAAGCGATACTGCTCGGCCATGTCGTAAGCACAAAAACATGATTCAAGTAATTCCCAAAAAGAGCAACCATAATCGGGACAACTAGCGATGCTAAACTAGCATATATTAAATATTTACCCATACATTATCCCCATCACCAAAAATACGTTCAGTTTAATTGTTTTCAACTTCCTCATGTTCTGTAACCGTTCCCAATGATTTAAGTGAGTTGAATAGCGTAATTGGGAAGTTTGTATTTTTAGCTTGGCTACTCGTAGTTGAATTCTGCCCATTTGCAGAAGATGCTGTTGTAGTTGGCAGTTCTACTCCACCAGCTTCAAGTGCATTACGAACGTGATCAACACAACTACATTCTAGAAGATTATACTGAGTATTGGGATCAGATGCTGCCGCTTCATTAAATGCATTTATTGCTGCATCCTGCTCAGGGGTGGTTTCAATTGTAATTGTTGCCTCAGGAGTTGTTGTATCAATAGCAACGTGACCAGGCACATTACCTAACAAGCCTATTCCTTCTCCTGAATTTGGCCCTTTCCCGAAAGTTTTATTAGCATTTTTACCAGTAGTAGTGCCAACCCCAATATGCTTAAATATATTGGCTCCCTGTCCTTTATACAAAGTAACGATAGCATCCTTACCATCAGGGTCAACATACTTATAGGGGTTATTATTTGCATAAGTGTAACGATTGAAGCCTTGTATATTGCCTTGGCTAAGCTGTTGTTGTGCCGATACAGGATCATTCGAATAAAACTTCGCCTGAGTTTGTGCACATAGAAATAATAAGGCTGTGGTTGTGATTGCTGTTTTCCATGTTGTCATCATGACTTTCCTCTTTGTTGGTTGGTGATTTCTTGTCTTACGGTTTGTAGATAGCGGTCTTGTTCTTCTTGGCTGGGCATTTGCCAGCCTAGCGTTTCAGCTTGTGTGAACCAATGTTGGTTTTGTTGGTACGCGGTATCCATGTGTTGCTTTTCTTCATCGGTGTAAAAGCCTTTGGCGTGCACTTTTGTGAGCATTTGGTTTAATAGGCGTTGATGCCCA
>JAUBNZ010000714.1:0-15020 GCA_032355485.1 Bonnemaisonia californica
AGCGGCGGCCTTGACGGACGTTTCGGAGCCTTATAATCCGGACAAACCAAGCACCATCAATGCGATTCCTCTCGAAGTTGAGAGGGTCTCATTGCCCGAGGATGGAGTAGCCGGTTCTGTGGAATTATTAACTGTTATCCCTAGTGATTACGCATCTCTATATCTACGGGAGGGATCTGGGCTGACTATTTCACCGAGCCAAACTACTCCGAACAATACTAAGCGAATAATCTTGGTGAAAAACGGACGATACAACAATTTGGTTAATACCCTTCATCAGCGGGGCTTACTATCCCTCCAGAAAGACAAGCCGACGGAAATAAACGGACTATTTGGGGTCCCCAAAGACGAAGGAAAGCAGCGGTTTACCTTAGACGCACGTCGCGCCAATAGCCACTTCGTCGACCCACCCCACGTCGAGCTTGTCCACCCGGGATTACTCACTGAGCTCCACCTCGTCAAAACGCAGAAACTATGGCTATCCCAACTGGAAGTTGGTAAATTATACCATAGACTTGCCCTACTTCAGCACCTACAAACATTTTTCAGCCTACCCTCGATAGACGAGGGCTGGCTAACTCTATGGCCAGTTATCCGGGTGCTACTCATGGGATGGGCTCACTCTGTATCTATTGCTCAGACGATACATGACCATCTCTTGAGTACACGCACCTCAATCCCCGCGAGCAGGGACATACGCAGTTTCAATAATCATACGATCGAACAACTCTGACATGGAAAATACATTGATGATATCTTTGGGCAGAGCCTAGACAAAGAGGAGGCCGACCGAACTTATAAAGAGATGCAGGATGCCTTCAAAGAGGCAGCAAAACCGAGTAAGTGCGTGCCTCCCACCAGCGATGACACCACTATATTGGGGATAGACTTTACATCCGCGGGGCGCCTTGAACCGAACAAAGAAAAATTTCAGAATCTGCTATCAAAAACCCACATACCACTAGAACTAGGTCTGTGGCGACGATAATATCTAGAGCAAATTCTGGGATCATGGAACTGGTTCCTACTACTAAGGAGTCCGGGATTCCTTATCGTCCAACACACCTACCGTCTCATCGACACCTCAGCCGAAATCATCAGACCTACCTTGTCAGTGAAAATAGAGGTGGAGCTACTTATAGTTCTATCTCCGCTGATCTACACCGACTTAATCAAACCATATTCTGAACAAATGCTTGCCTCCCACGAATCATTGCGGAGAGGTGGGGTTATGTACGCGGATTTTGACCCCTGGCACATCAACGCCGAATTGCTAACCGGAAACTTCTACGACTCTCTCAGTCGAAACGCTAGCGCTCTTCCATCGTTCACCTGGAGTACCGCTGTCATACTTGCTTGACAGCACAAAGCCCAGATCAACACCCTCGAGACCGAAGCTTTTACACTAGGCCTGCGCTGGCTATGCCTTCAGTCATGCTCGTTTTCAAGCCAAGCGCTCCTTCATGTGGATTCTCAAGTCGTTTACTACCTTCTTGCAAAAGGGAGGTCCAGTGCACCAAGTTTGGGCCGGGCTAGTCGCCGAATCGCTGCTATACTCCTAGCCGCCAACTTTTCAGATGTGCCCATCTGACTTCCGTCTAACCAGAACCCTGCAGATGCCCCCAGCTGATCCTTAAAAGCTTCTGAGGGTCATCCCTCGCCCAAATACCTTGGCTGCATACCAGAAAGACTAGACACCCTTTATCCAATACTAAATGAACTCGCCGCTTCCGCTTGAAAATTGGGACTGCTTTGACCGCGCCCTCCTACATTACTACTCTCAGGTTCTTGAGTCCAAAGGGGGTCTGGGGAGGGCGGGATGTGAACGAGCCTGCTCAACCCTACTCTTCATCTGTCCTGAACTCTAAAAAACTAGCGCTTTCGCAGAAAGCCCTTCGCGGCTGGACACTAGAAGTGCCCACCCAGAAACACACGCCGTGCCCGTAGGACCTACCGCTCGGCGTCGCAAATACATTACTCTCCCAGAACCGCCTCGACATAGCGGTTGGAGTGCTACTCAGCTTTGACTGTTATCTACGCGTTGGCGAGCTCAAAAGTGTCCCTCAGGATCTTCTATTCTTCAACGCGCATCCACCTGACAATAACTTCGCCACCATCGTCCTACCGCCGACGAAAACTGGCGAAAACCAAAGCGTAACTGTGCGTACCGAGCTGCTAAAATTTCACCTACGCAGACTTACCGCGGAACAGCCGGCAGGCTTTCTGTTCTGAAAATCCGCAAATACCTTCAGATCGCACATCCATGGCATCGAAAAAACGACGTTCAAAATCGAGACTTGTTCCACCTCGCCCCTTAGCCACCGCTACGGGGGCGCCGCAACCGATTACTGCAGATAACGCCTTCAAATCCCCGCAATCCAGCTGCGGCCCGATGGACGCGAGTTCGCACTCTCAACCACTATCTTCAGTCCGGGGCCTCTATCCTAGTTCAAATCTCCTTTTCTGTAACCACGACGTGCGGTCTAACCCGTCTGCTTCGTGCCCCTGCTACATACTTCAACGTGCTCGACGATACGGGTTGGAAAGATGCGTCAGCAGCTGCTGCATCTCAAGCTTGAGACCACGCGGGGTTCGGGGAGCCAGCCGGATTCTCATGCTCCCCCTCTCCCGCCTGCTATTGTGTTGACCTTAGAAGCCAACAATAACCTGGCGATGAAATAAATCAAGTGCCCTACGTTGAAAGAAGAATATCGCCGCTGGCCCTCCATATACGAAGCTGTTACTAGTAGAAAAAGTGTTGAAGTCCAATACCGTCCGCAATCCTTTGAACCCCTCGTTCCCAGACATCTACTCCCGTCCGAAATATGGCCTAATCATCAATTCTCTGAAACCGCGTGAAATTTTCCAATTGGAAAGGCGGATTCTGTTGGCAAACATATTCCTGCCCCATCCAAACGTGCCAAACCATTGAGGACGAACGTCCAAATTGGGGCCGTACAGGTTGACGGCGAACCGTATCATAACACTCGCTCTACTTCGGGGGTTTTCTCCGCGTTATAGTACCCAGCCATATGCGGGTGGGGCTACTGGGCCCTGCGCCGTGGTAACGTCAGAGGCGCACGGCGCAGGGTAAGACCCGACAGTTACGTGCCTGCTCCGTACAGAACGATTCTGAACGGACGCTGTATTATTTATTTTGTCCGCGGACACACGTGCACCTTACAGAGCACGTGTGCCCTAATCGGGGACTTACAGGCCAGATCGGTACGGACTGCCGGACTCTGGATTCCCCTGCGCCCACGTGTACCGCGTTGGGTACTATTGTGTGCGTGGAGCCCGGGTGGCTTATAGTGATGGGCCTAGAGGGGCACATTAGTGCCCTAGGGGCCAGTGCAGCCGGAACTGAGCTCCCATTACCGAATCTGCCACAACTGCCAATGAGCGACCACCGTCGTCGGTGGCGCCCATTACAGTACCGCCGGCCGACCCCTTGCGGGGCGGCCTGCATAGCCAACCACCTGCCACCCCTTACAGCGCGGCGGTGGGGGTGGTGCGTGCAGCTCTCTGTAAGCCATGTATACAGATGTCGTAGCCACACCACCCAAGGCAGTACTATTGGCCTAATTTATGTAGTTATATAATAGTGTAAGCAAAGGGACGTATAATAGTATTTAAGGGATTAGCTAGTAGCTATCCTACAACTAAAGAGTCAGCGGAGACCTCCCCTTTGACCTTACAACTCAACTTGCCGAACAACACGCCTCGCGCCGTTCTCGACTACCTTCTCCTAGTAGGAAGGCGCCGGTTCCGTTAGCACTAGCGTGGTTCGACATCGCCCTCACTGCCCTACGACCGCCTCAATGAGCCACTTTCGCGACGCACCACCCGTGGTGCGCCGTTAGCTTCCATCCGTCCTATGCACCCCTTTCCCCCAGCACGACCACACCTGCGGCCGTGCCTCGTGAACCCCAAACAGACCTACCTTTCCTCCAGAGGGAAAGGCAGGCCGGTGGGAGATCCAAAGCAGCGCTCCACGGAAACCTTCGCCACGACCGTTGCCGGCCGTTGTCGAGTGGGATCCACCTGGGACACCCTGACTCACCCTCACGGGCGAGCCAGAGTGCCGAGAAGCAGCCTCAGTACTTCCCAGCCCGGAAGCGACAGGAAATACGTGCTCTTCCGCCTCACCTCTACCGGATACTAGGGACACAGTATCCGGAGGGTTCCAAGGCGCTTTCTGTACATACTACAACTTTGTACAAACATTTCAAGAATAATTAAGCTCAATGAAGATTAAACGAATGTTTTATTCAAGGTGATGAAGGATACCCGTTAGGCTGGTATCCAGGAGTCACACATGAGTGACGCGCCCGGCACAGGGCGCTGTTGCGTTACAACACTAATGATATGAGAGTATACATGGTGCGAGACATAGGGATCGGGAGGGAGTGGAAAAGAAATAGACATGTCAGAGGGACTCCGGCTTGTGAGGAGGGGCTCAACGGCGGTTTAAGTAGGTAGGTCAGGACGCTCGGTACGCAGACAGTAGCCGTGTCGCTTACAGCAACTCGATATTTGTCAAAAGCCCATCATGCGAGCAGACTATATGTAATTAAACAGGAAGGCCCGAAAGAGAAGGGAGGTGGGTCATGCCGAAGGCCGCATGTGCCCAAAGAACCAATAGGAATCGGCGGTGACAGAAATCCTGCTGTTGAAGTAAACAGGGAACATTTTCTCGGACTTCCAATCGAGGCGCTTTATGATCCATTTACGAGAAAACTGCATACATAATAGCTCGTTAAATCGCCCAATATGGGGGCTGTGGGACTCATAGTAGCAGTCGCCAGGCGCTTCCACCCGCAGCTTCTCCAATACGCGGGTCAGAGCAGGCAATAGTGAAGGAGCGCCATCAGCCGTGACGAAGAAGGAGGGTCCCGGAGGGCGCATGGACTTCCAGCCACGAAAGAGGTCGAGCGGACCAGACAGAGCCACCCAGGTGGCAGAGAATTTGTGAGACAGTAGCAGCGGTCAACGACGCTCGCCACCCTCCTTCTTCCAACGGCGAAATAGGAAATTCACGCCAGAAGCTGTTCAAGTCCAATCTTCTGTCTCGACGGCAGCCAGAGTAATGGAGCGAACTTGAAAGACGAATACGGTCAGCACAGAATCACACGAGGCCGCCTTGTCCACATCCACGGAGGCCTCACCAAACAATAGAATCAGGGGACCCATACCGGCTGAATTGCCGACGCGACGCATTCCCCCCGTTCCTTGCCGGTAGCTTCATCTTGATGGGCGTAGGCTGTCACCAGAGCACGAAGGAGAGGCATGGTTTTCGGGGAAAGCAGGTTGTGCAGCACGCAGTAGCGGGATACCGCAGACACATATTGCGGTAAAGAGGTGCCACCTACCCGCCCCTCCAAGGAGAGGAATCCTGTTTATGTCAGTATATCCCCCTCATCAGCTGGGAGGGGATGGGGTCGCCTTCTTCGCAGAATCGCAACCACTTCTGCACTTGTGATCTCCTATTGTTCCATTTCGTTTCCTCCTAGCCGTAATCGGCCAGCATCTTCGCTACGGCTTCTGTGCCGCCCGCCACGGTGTTCCGCCTCGCATTACGGACGACGGCCATCAGCATCCCGGACTTCCACTGGGCGATAACCTGATCACTGCCACCCCGAGGCCCCAACGCCGGTTGAGATACTTCCTGGATGCAATGAAGGCGTCGCCTTTCAGCAGATACGGGTCGATAGCGATGATCCTAGAGGTTAATCCACGCAAGCGAACGTACCAACCTTTCCTCAGCCAGTTGGGAGCTAGTAGGCCCCCTGCTCGGCTTCTGTCTTGCGCACCACCAGCGGCATCATGTCGAAAGGGGGCGCCCAAAACCGAGCTTTCCCGTCCTCCCATTCCGCCGTCATCTCCGCAGTCAGGTACCTCCTCCGTGTGTTCGGGAGCTCGTTGAGCGGGCATTGAATGAACGACGGGTGATCTGTGGGACCAGAACAGTCGGCAGACTTTGGAGGTCCGGAAAAGGTTCGTAGCTGTGGGAAAGGGGGAGGAAACGGTCCAGAAGAGATCCCTCGTGATGTGGTAGCGGTGGGAGAGGTAGAGTAAAGAGGGATCTAGGAAGCAGACAAGGAGAGATTGGGAATGAGGCGAGTACTCGCGTAGCTCAAAATCTTGAATACACCGGGGATGCCGTGATCCACATGCCTGGAGTTCTGCATGGAGATCCCGTGTAATTTCACAAACCCTAGAAGCTGGTAGGCTGAAAAATCCACACGCGCGCTAGCAAGCAGTATTGGGAACGAACACACGGGCGCGAGTTGGCGCGAAGCACAACCCTAGTCGTCAGGCTTTAGGTCTTCGATTTACCTCCAAGGTCGCTTGCCTCTTTACTGATCTTCGGTCGGGTTTCCCCGACTGTACTTAAGAGTGTGCTAAGCAATTACTGTAATGCTGCCTATTGCATACCAGTACTGTAAGTGTCTAGCCAGTGTATCAGGAAAAGCTAGTGTATCTACTTCTATGGCCAAGTGTAACTAACATACAATAAGGGTGTACTCTGCTGAAAGGGTGCCACGTGTACCAGTTGGCCGTCCACACTGTTGCCACGCTCGCGCAATGGCGGTGAAATTGCTGTACGGTGGCGTTGAGATGCAACTATCGCCAGGTCGGAAACGTGTAAGGGATGTATCTTGCGCAGCAGCGCGGTTTCCTCAGTCTGAATCAAAGGGGAGGGGCTGTCTAGCCCGAGGTACCGCGAGGCAGCAGTCATCTATCCGTGGCGGGAGCGGGCGCGAGTTCTTGGTCACTGCTATAAAAGGGGCACTTGCTCGTCCGAGCTTCAGTGTCTGGACCAGAACTCCAAACATTCCTACATGATCCAAGGCGAACTCGGCTCGTATTGAGACGATAAAATCCACCGTAGCTCGAATATCGCCCGGATCACACATGCGCGAAAGGCTGTCCGCGAACTAGTTCACCCCGGGCGGGATCCATTGCGCCTCCATGGGCACGGCGTAGACCGCAAGCAGAACCTTGAGTTTCCGCAGCTCACTCATCTTCGGCTTGGACGACGACACCATGGCGTTCTACACGGAAACAACCGCCTGGTTGTCCTCGTGGACCAGGAGGCGCCGCATGCAGGGCTCGGAGACATAGCCGGAGATATTTCTGTGTAGCAGCAGCGGCATGACGCGGAGGTCGTGCAGCGTGATCGACGGATCCCTTTCCTCGCTCTTCCAGAAACCGTGACCCTCCCACAATCCCTCTTACTCAGCGGCCGTGGCGGTGCCCATTGTCCTATTGCACCCGACATCGGGAGCCTCCGAGTGCATTTTCAGGTCCGGCGGGACGTACTGCAGTTCGCGGATCTTTCCTCGGCAGAGCGCACGCCAGTAGCGCAGGTCCCGAATGGACAGCGGAGAGAGGCGTATCTTGGTTCTTTTAAGCAGCGTAGCCGGCAACGGAAAGCCAAAGTTTTCCAGGTCCTCCGCCCCGCTCGCCTGTGGCTCGCTGCGGTGCGGACTTTTCCATCGCTCCTCCTTCCATCACGAGATACGCCACACGTCCCAATACAGCGAGCTCGTGAAAAAGCGGGCGAGGGCCACTCCGAGCGTCAGTGACACACACAAACCACAGAAGCTGGTCAGCAGCGCAAGCGGCACTTGACGATTGTGGCGCCCCGCGACGGCAACTAGCTTCTGATTCATGCGATTCACGCGCTGCACCTTCTATTCCGTCACCGTCACTCGTATCTTCGCGGTTTCCTCGAGCAAGCCGAGGTGTTCGTCCACATTCGCCCCCCCCCATTACCCGTTCTCCGGATGGTGAACGAGCCCGATACCCTCTAAGAGGTCCCCGAGCCAGCGCAGAGCCCTCTTGTAGTCCTCCATAGTCTCCACTATCACCGCCAGCGACGGTGCCGCCAGGAATTCTTCGATGTACAGCAACACCCAGTAGCGCAAACGCTGCTGAAATTGGCGCACGACGGGCCGCATGAGCTTGGTGAACCATTGCGCCGAGCGCCCCCACTCAAACGGGAGCGTGAGGCAGCGGTAGTACAGCCTATTCTACTTAAACAGTAATTACTCCCTCATGTCTGGGTGCAGATACATGTACCTGTACCCGCCCTTCGTGTTCCATGACATCAGTTGCTCCCCGCCCTCCAGCTCCTTGGCAAACGACCGCAGCGTCTCCATCTTCGCGCATCCTTTGATCCAGTGCTGCCTCTGGACGTGGAAGTTGATCACAAACCGTCCCTTGCGCGCGGCACCCTCTCCCTGCCCAACTGCGAACGCTGATGACACCATGCACCCTCGCCACGCTTCTTCTCCACAAGCGACCTCGACATATTCCGGTACACGCCTTCTTGGAGGCCTTTCTCGATGTCCCCCGAAGCGAACTCCTTGTCCTCTCTCGTCTGGGGCATATCCCCCAACCCCGGAACCTCCGTGAGCGGCAAGACCGACATTCCCCGTATGCCGAACCGCACCCCCCGGACCAGGTATGGGGAGGCCCCGACGACGGACGTCCAAGCGCCCGCTCGCCGCGACGTTCCACGCCACAGGGGCCCTCCCCCAAGTTCCCCTGCGGGGTCTCTCCTGTCTGACTCACCCATTCTCCTCTGGTGGCACCTGCACCGCCCTTCCCTTTCATATTACGCGCCTGCCGCTGGCGAACTTTGCCCAACTGCTCGGCAGCTTCGATTTTCATCTTGGAGGTGAGATCCTCGCGAAGCGTCCTGTACGATGAGGAGAAAACGGCATCGTGCCCCTGCCCAACGGGAAAGGACATCCGCCTTGCCAAATGCATTTCATGGCTGTTGATGTCTCTAAAGTACTGTTCCCTCATCGACAGCACCTCCAGACAGGCCTTGAAGGACTTCTCCGCGAGGCTGAGCATCTTCCCGACCTCTTCATTCCCCCCTTCGCCTTCTTTTTCAACGGACAGCGCAGAGATCCTCTTCTCGACCTGCACACCAGCCGCGTTAAATTTTTCCCTCTCCTCGGTAGACCTTCGATTTTTCGACTTGAGATCGCTGAAGAAGGAGTTGGCCGGCGTCGTGAAGCATTTCAAGTGATTAATCAGCACATGGGTTCCACTCTCGAAAACGCTGCCCTCCCCAACGAGCTTCACAGAGTTGAGCTCGGAGATGACCGTCCTGTAGTCATGACGGGTCGGTTCAATCTTCACTGACGTAATTCTGACGCCGCTAGCACTTGCGTCAGATGAATCGGCCATCTTGATGCACTATGGTCGTGCACTGGTAGAAGACGTCACGGCCATCGATTGGGGAAATTTTTCAAGAAGAGAAGTAGACATGCCAGAGGGCCTCCGGCTTTTGAGGAGGGCCGCGGCAGCGTTATAAGTAGGCATGTCGGGACGCTCGGTATGCTGACAGTGGAAACGTCGCTTACCTCTGTAGTACAACGGGAAAACGCTGTTTCGCACGTCATCAACTCATTGTTGGACCACCTCAGTTTAGTGTCCCAATTCCAACCTCCAATGGTTGCCTCTCATCACGATAGATGAGAAATGGTTGCCAAGCCCCGACACGTGGCCAACCATTCACCTCAGTTCGGTACAATTTCCGTCGTACACTGTCCCGCCATCCATAGTGTCTCCCCTTGACACTGACACCCACAGGTGTGAGCCTACATGGCACTGTGTCGACCTTATCATACGTGTCTTTCTACACCCACAGGTTTAAGCACGACCTTTCCCTCTTCGGAGGCTGAGCACACGACAAGCTGTCTCCAAGATGCTGACAGTAGCTACCCGACCTAGACAGTGTAGCTACACAGTGCTCAGTGCAAGGACCTTTAATGATAGTTATAAATTCGTAGGCTAAGGAAAACTACGACTAAGTAAATAGGGTACTCTGAATAGCTGAGTGATCCCTAAGAAAGGGGAACCCAAAAGTACCCTCTTCTCATTTTCCCCTCGCAACAAGCGATGCAATTATGCCAACCATCAGGTCTAGGAAGCACTCCGCGCATCGATCCGCGTCCGGCACTAGGGATGGAACGGACCGTAAAGGCATTTTTGGCTCTAAATTGCTCGTGCGGTCACAACCGGCCCTCAGACCCTCTACGTTGAATTTCTTCATTTGCCTCGGCTACTAAGCTTCCCTAGGGAGCTCCCTCCGATCCTTTACGCTCGCCAGCTAGACAGCACACTCTCGACCCCGCGAGGTCACCGAAAGTCCCTAGATTGGGACCACAGCGCTTCGCGCCTCTTACTGCGTTGTCCCTCGGTACGAAACGGAGTAGGTTAGCACAGGCGGCTCTATCATGAGATCCTACCACCCCCTACCACCCTCTCCAAGCCCCATTCTAGGGAGTCCCTCTGGGTGAGGCTTCCATCATCCCTTTTGGGTTTAACCCTCCTCACTTAGAGAGGAGTCTGCGTACATCCGAACACCCTTGGTCTCCCTTCCCTGATCCATCAGGATTGACTGCATCTTTTTTCTGCATAGCCAGCACCGCAGTGCTACGGGATTCCACCCAACGCAGGGTTTGGGCTTCTGGTCTCCCGAACACGAGTGTTCTCCGACGCTTCGACTCCACTGGAAGAATCGCTCTACCAGCCCGACCGTCTAGCGGAAGACTAGGGACGACAGTAGATCCCCTTGCCTCCAGAAGGGGGTAATACTACAGCATACACTCTCTATTTCTCGAAAGTTCCTCAGGCGTATATATTATTTGAACATAACCATAAAACATTCACGATACCATGTAACAGTGGTCACTCAATTATGTAAATATCCCCGAACCTGCCAATATTCGAAAATTCATGTTGCCGCGCCGGTAGTACCCCATCCCAAGAGGATGGCCGGAAACTACCGTAACTTAAGTCCTCCCTTGTTTCCGAATGACTGACTGGCGCCAAGAAAAAGGCGGCAGGACAGATACCAACCTCTCTACATCCCTTTTAAGTCCTACCCAGACCGTAATCGAAGATCGCTCGTCTCCTCCGATCCGTTCCTAGTGCGAGCTGCAATCATGGGAATCGAAAAGCGACTTAGGGAAGCCAATTTTTCCCATTTCACCAAAAATATTCCCCTCGCAACGCTTGCACGGCAGCATAACGTGTCAGTATGGACTCTCAGGAATAACAATCTCGGCGGGGTGCAAAACACCCCAGAGAGAGCCACCCCCAATGCCCTCGGGGCATTCATGTTCCACACCGAAGCAATGGTAGGAATGCAGTGCTCACTGTCAACGAATAAATTTCTTATAGAGCAAGAAATCAATTTCTTCGTAGTGAATCACATTCCGTTAACAAAACAAGAATTTTGCGAGTTCTTCCAGGGTCTTTGCGAATTGCTGTACAATCACAGAAGGAAAATGATTCCTTTCAAGAACTTGCTGCCGTCAGAGAAGTGGCTTTCTGGGTTTCCGCGCCACCCGAAACTAGCTATTCGCCCAGTGAGAGTGATAGAATCTCAACGAACTACCGCTGTCACTCGGACTACAGTCTCTGAGCATATTGCTCGTCTACAAATGGCGATGGAACGATAAAATATCAAGGATCACCAATATATGTTCAACGTGGATGAATCTGGGATTTTTCCCGGAGGATGACTTGCAGATCTCTTCGGAAGTGATTGGTGGGAAGCGAAATGGGCTCTTATCTACTTCGGTTAAAACCCGAGGGAATCTGGATCTAATTACTTTGATGGGGTTCGTAAGTGCATCGGGGAATGCTATCATGCTGGTCATTGTGTATCCTGGAAATCAGGCACATTTCCGGAGGGTAAACGGACTTGTTGAAACTTTTCACTCGTTTCAGCCCCCATTCCATTTCAATCACGCCCGAACTGCCGCTGTGGATACTGTAATCTTCTTTGCTTGGGCGAAACAGTTTATTCTGGAGACGAAACATGCGCGGGAAGGAGGACAGAAGCTGCTACTATTTCTAGGTGGATACAGTTTTCATGTACAACTGAAAACTCAGCAACTGTTGAAAGGCAAAGCTGTTGGGTTGATTGGTCTCCCTGCCCAAACTTCACATGTCCTTCAGCCCTTGGACGTGTCAGTGTTCGGCGCTTTAATTCATACTTGAACCGCAAAGTACGTGCTATTGCGCGTAATACCACAACCGTAAACGCCTTTGATTGCGCGGATATTATCAAGATTACGTACACAGAGGCTTTTACCGCGAAGAAAATATAGAGTGGGTTTGTGAATACAGGACCATAGGAACATCACAGCAAAACTGCTTCTGTCAGCCCCTTTCAAAATCTTGCCCTCTATGAGGCACCGAATGTGTTGGACATTGAAAACCGTGGTACCCCCTTCCTGACCTGAGTGACTTACTGGAGCGCTTCAAGCGTTAGCGCCTCAATGATATATCCTGTGAATTTGAGGAAACAGGAGCATTGCGCGTGTCAACTATCAATGGTTCGCACTTGACGACCAGCGCGGTTTCAGATGCCTTGTCAAAACGAGCTTCCCGATGGGTGCCTTCAGCAACTGTCAATTCGATGAGATTGAAGCCTGAGACGCCTGCAGAGTTGCGCCATCTCGCTTCTCTGGCGGAGTAGAGGGGTATTTGCGCACAGCAATTGATGGCGAGCAGAAATTCCCGTCGCAGATTCGCACGTGCTCGTGCGACATGCAAAAAGCAATTTGAAAATTAGAATTAGAATATTCACACTCTTGAGCGGCCTACAGGAAAGTGACGGGGCGTTACTAGAAGTTTTCCTACTGTTGTTAGATAGGTTGTCCTGAGAAATTGACTGTGTTTGTCGGAGTAGAGTGTCAGAATAATGATATCCGGCCCTGCCAGCAATGTCCCGTAGAGGGGATATTTTAATCTCGGGCACCGCCGGTGACCTTGGAAGTGTATAAAAACGTTCCTTACAGCACAGCGGTGTAGGACCAATAAAGTACAAAAACCAGGACTGTGAGGATCCATAGTAAACAGACTACGCAAAAGAAATCTTCCTTTATGGTTGCATCGGAAACCACTGAATCTATCGTCAAACTTTTACTTCTCTCCCACAGCTTCAACCTGCATCATGTCGATCGACCAAGACCCATCACTACGGTTTCTAATCTTTCCGGCTCTGCCGACTTCATTCATTGGAGCAGGCGTGTGTATGCACTTATCCGCCGCAACGACTTCGAGCTGCTGGGCTTCTCGGATGAACCCAATCAAGCATCCGCTTCCCAGAAAAACAAATGGCTTGAGGCAATGATCAAGGCTAAGTCTGCGATCATCTTGAACATAGGCGTTGGTCCGATTTCTCAAGTTAGCACCATCGTTGCCGATGATGACCGTACATCTAAGGAACTTTGAGATGTGATCGCACGTCTCTACACTACATCAAATACCCAAGTCGTTATCAACCTTCAACCTTAGCTCGATCACCCTCGTTTCAAGGAGTAAGAAGACATCTAGGAGCATTTCCAGAAGTTCAATGGTATTCTTGAGAAGTTGTCGTCGTTTGATACGCCAGTGTCCGAGGCGGAGAAAGTTTCGAAGCTCATCAAGACAATTCTGAAATCGTTTGCCCCGCTTGCTGAGTTCTCCGAGGCCAATGAAATCTCCTACGATAATCTGACCATCTTTTTCACCAGTGAACTCTCGAGTCGTAAGACTTCTAAATCAGCTGGTTAATAATAAGTTCAACCTCGTGGTTCTCTTGCCGAGCATAGGAAGAACGGCAACAGTTCGTATGGCAGGTTCAAGAAAGGCATCACTAGGAACGAGAACTGCTATGTTTGCGGGAAAATTGTCCACTACGCCAGAGATTGTTGCCATCGTCAGGAGCAGTACGGGTATCCCCCGCCGGTCTTGGCAATCGCGGAAGAGATTTCCGAGGTGGAAGTGGTGGTATTCGCGGTTTTCCTGGAGGCAGAGGTGGCTTTGGTCGTGGACACGGTTTCACACCCGTAGTGTATTTTCCGCATGGAAACTACGGCAATCAGGACGCTCATTCTCCTATCGCTGATTATGATGGACGTAATGGGAACCCGTTCGTTCTAGCACAGATGGCTCGAGATGTTTCCCCATCGCATCGTAATCAGGGTAATCAAGCACTGCAGGGACACGGACGAGGACCGTTTGGGTTCATGGCAAAGGTCAAGTTCCGCAGTACAGTGGCTGAGATGAGTGATACGGAGAACTACAATTCCTTAATCGGCTCTGGTGGTACTCACAACGTCTCCTACTCTCGTTCTTCCTTCATCACCTACAGAGCAACGGACGCTTATGAAGTAACTACCGCTACGGGTGAATCAATAATCGTTAGACAAGGACAACTCCGCATACCTCTTCATAGTAGACGAATTTTTAGGCCTAACGCACGACTGATTTCTCTTTGAACATCCTTTCAGTTGGTATTCTGTCGAGTGACTTCAACATTCTGTTCACTCATGACCCTCCGGCGAAGAATGAAGTAAGTACCTGCTTCGTCAAAGGCTAGGAACACGAACGAAGTAGTTTTCTACTCCGAGAGGGAGTCTAGGATATACAATATGTAAATCCCACAGCCTCCTGCAAAAGTTCATTCTTCCAATGTTACAGCATCGAAGGAAATCAAGATATTTGACCCTTTCGCTACAACCGGATTGTCCCGACGAACTACTGAGGTGGAGGGCGCCTTGTACTTACATTACCATGCAGGCCATCCGAGCAAGCAGCACCATATGCAGCTTACATCCGTCTTTCTAGATGTACCTATGTTCTCCAACGCCATCATTGACAATTTGAATTGTATTTCATACAACACGGGAAAACTCAACTGAGCTGCAAATGCCCCAAATCTTCGCATCGCGCATCGCCCACTGGAACTATTTCGCCTCGACTTTACCAGGTCAATGGAAAAAAATCCATCGGCAATAGCACGTACGCTCTGGTATTGATCAATTAAAACAGTGCAAAGTCCGAGGTTTTCGTCCTTGTAGTATTTACAGAAAAGTGCCAGAGTACCCTCCGGTTACTATTGTCCCTAGTAGCCCGCAGCGGTGGGGCGGGGAGCACGAAATATATCTATCGCTTCCAGGTCTGAGAAGTCCTGAGGTAGCTGCAAAGGAAAGGTA
>JAUBNZ010000715.1:0-14677 GCA_032355485.1 Bonnemaisonia californica
TCCCACAACCCTCTTGGGTGCCAATTGTCCACAACTCCACGGAGGAGTCGCTCTACCACCCTTTTCGAAGGGCTGCTCCCGAGAGGTAACTAGGACCTGTAGACACACCCTCAGTTCTCCGGAGGGCGTGTAATACTACACTCCTCAATGGGTCGAAATTGGTCCTCACAGTAGTAGAATCCCAAATTCCGGTACGGTAGAACCCCGAGCAAATATTGGGGTCGTATGAGGTTTTCTATACGTATTTCTCATGCAAATACTAACATCGAAGGCATCCAGGCAGCTTCTCTGGAGAGCTGCATTGTGTAACTCATTTTATAAGAAAGATTTGTATGCATTGAATACTGCAACATCCAGTGGCTGGGTGACGTGTGAGGTATGTGCTGGCAAGGCCAACACTGTAACATGATTGTCTGCAAATAGTTTTAGTGTCCGGAACAGCACATGCGCCCCAATGGGACAAATGTGCAGTTCCGGAAGCTTCTTTTGATTTTGGACGGATATGACATATCCGTCCAAAATTAAAAGAAGCTTCTGTTTTTCCACTCTCGACCCCTCTGTCTCTCTCAAACATTTCGCTGCCCAATCATATACAATTGAATAGTCTACCCAGTAGGATCACATTGTAAGAGATGGCAGGGTGGAAGAACAGAATGTAACGACTGCTTCTGACCCCTGACCCTCCTGAAATGTGCCAGCTTACCAGGGAAACAAGTACAGGCGTCAGTGCAACACCAGCAGCTGGTACAACAGACATTATGGTGACATGTTCCAGGTTACCCTTTCTCCTTACAGATGTTTGAACAAGCCTCTTCATTCCTCGTTGACCAACAACTTTTCGCAGACTCCGGGTTTCCATACTGTGAATTTGCGCCCCGGATTGATCAGTGTTGAAGACAAATCTAGTAGCCTTGATGTTATACCTTTCCAACGCATATTAAACCCGAGAAAGGTGCTCCGTCAAATTCTCTGCTGCCACATCATTGACACGTTTATCCTCTATGATGTGTACTAGCGAGTATTTCAAATCATGTCCAGCCATGAATGAATATATCCAACCGTCCGATGGCCGATTATCAACGAACTAAATTTCATCACGGCGCTCGTATGGCATAAGTTCAGCAAATTCTTGCATCAAGCCTTTTACGCAAGAGCGGGAGAGCGGAGTACTTTTTCATCGAATTCCTTGATCAAGAAATCAATTACCTCTTCTTCGTCACTCTTTAGCTTGCATGGGTGGCCGGGGGAGCGGCGAGAGAAAAGACAATCCAGTGGTGACCCCGGTTGAGATTCAGGATATGAGGCCTCCCAGCAACTAAAGTACTGACGGATTAGTCCTGAATTGACACTGTAATTGTTCTGTAGTTTCATCCACGGAGCTGTGCTCTCAGATCTTTCAAATATTGCCTCCTGGAGCCGGATGTACTCATCTTTCATGGTGTAGAGAGTTGGATTAACTCACGAGGGCACGGGAACTTGCTTCCTTTTTGTTTATTGGGATCTATAAGCCTTTACGAGGGATATCAATCTTTTATATTAAGTATATGTTACACGATTGAGCATAGAGATGAAATTCGCGGGAAGGGGTTTCGGTTTCGGTTTCGGTTTAGTAACAGTTAGTGCGCCAGAACAAGGACTCTGAAAATGTCTGCATCTCATCATATTCAAAGAGGGGTTTTTTGAGGCTTTTCAGATTAAAAATAAATGTTGAACTAAGAGGTGAAGGTATACCTACGTCCGTCTATATGTTGGCGACCAATAACTGATATGTTAAATAAATGAATGGTCTTCATGCCCCACAGAAACAGAAAGTCTGTTAGTATTGCCAAACATATGGAAATAGGGGTTATCAAAGCTCACCGGAAACGATGTTTCACGCATGTGAATAATTGTCATCTGACGTGGTTCCACAGGTATACGGATTCCTCACCCACCTTCGCCGACCTTCGCCACCGCCGACTCCTACCGCATTCGTTTTTCTCGTTTTGCGAATGGTTTTTTCGGGTCCTGTTGATGTTGTTTTGGCCTCCAGGAGTTTTCAGCCTGCATGTCTGGGAGAAGAAGTTTGAGCAATGAAAAGTTCAGAGAAATGGATTTGTACCGATCCCTTTAATGCCCGAAAAGAAGGATCTCTTGAGGCCTGTGGCAACCATAGCAAGAAGAGTCCAACGCCTGTAGTGTTCTGGACGTTAGAATCCATACCAGGAATATTCCTTTACAGGAAATCCAGGCAATTATTTCCAGCAAATTGTGCTTCTTTCCAAGAGTCAAAATCCCTCTATGATAATACGGAGCTGTTCCGCGAGCCCCTTCATCGAACTCATCTAATAAACGATGAATAACAGGCTAATTGAATGGCGGCTTTCCTCCTCCTCCTTCCACGGTTTTCTCATGCTCCTCCCAAGTACCAACAGATTCGAAGGCCACATCCTCCTTTTCCAGACTGTAATAATATCTCGCTATGCTACTTTCGTTTAGACAGTCTGCGAACAACTCTACTGTAATATTAGATTTGATTGATCGCCCATAAGGAGAATAAATTAGGGCCTACAGTTCTGTCCTGGGGAAGCATCCGGTGCTTCTACTTTCTGCACACCATCCTACACAGCTTTGTGAGAAAACGTTGGTCACTTTGCCCTGGTATGTGCTCTTCAATGCTTCACTGGCACAAAATCTGCAGTTGCGGTACAGGAGCACTCCTACTTGTCCTTGAGGAGGCCCTTAGATATCGCTAATACAACCTCCTTGCGAATTCTTCCCGGAAAACAAATTTCTTCTGGGAACCAGCATGCGAAACGATTGATTGATTGATAGCAAAACTGTATCCCAAACATCCCAACGGAACCTGTTTCCTAGCTTATGTAGGCGAGTAACGGATATATCGTATTCAGGAAAATTCAAAGGCCCTTCCACACACGCACTATAGCCTCTCGAATTGAAGGTAGTAAAAGCAATCTTTGCTGTACTTGGAGGGTCTTTATGGCCCCAGCACTGGTTTATTCCATACTCAAAAGACCCCAGCGGCATGACAACCCACTCGAATACGCGCAGCAACGCGAGAAGAAACTTTGGCAAAGGGAAATACCCCCGATAGGGGTGATGTCAAGGTGAACATTGTTGGCGCAGGGATAAGTTCGGTAGGCAAGAGCAGTGCAGATTGCATCCTGAGGATGCTGGTCGCGTATAATGAGGAACAGGGAATTGGTATGACATGCATCCAGCGCCCCCCGCCATACGGGCCATAAGCTAGATTTAAGAACCAAATAATCTAGGCCAGAAATGACCATTTCCGAATGATTTAAAAATCATGCCTTTCCTAACAGACTGCAGAAGTCTCCAATTTGCATGAATCTGATGAGAGGGGTGTGTGCCGGGCCACAGGTGTAGCTATCTGGTTGGCCACTAGGGGAGCTGTGGCGAGCTCGGAGCAAAGCTTGCAGCTTAGCACTGTAAAGTACTTTACTGCGTACAGTACACCAGTAAATGGCTAGAGTGCCATTGCCATAAAGGCAATGGTGAGAGGACTGTGCGGCCGCGAGAAGCAAGGGGCACAACGGCAAGCACCAGCAGTCCGGCCTTTCGTGGCTTCCCTTCTGGCCTCCCACTTTGATCCTTCGACCACCGCCGTCATCTCCTCCACACAGGAACTTGCGCCGTGACGATGTCCCACAATAACATTGTTCCGAATACCAAGGACCAAATTAATTCAATCCGCATCATGAGAAATTATTTGCGTAACTTTAGAAATCTCGGTACACGATTGGTCCACGGACATCAAATAACTGAGGCGAAAATAATATACATGGAGATAAATTAGTGTAGATAGATACAGGTCATGTTTTGAATCAGGGCCCCTGGTAGCAGTTCTTCCACAGTCAGTAAAAATTCTGAGATACTTTTACTGTACGGGCTCCACAACGCTGCTATCATCAAAGACGTCATTCGGTCGGTTTCTGTTGTGGAGTATCTACAGAAGGGCAATAGGGCAGGCAATGGCACACCGCCTCGCACATTTGCTGCTTAGTTCGCGATCAGCAGTCTCGAGCTCGTGCTGTGTATTCGAACGGTATAGGCAACCCAGTAAATCCCATGCTCAATTGCCGTCTCATACTGTAGTACTATTCTACTCTGTGCTCCTTCTCGTGCAAACAGTGCTTCGCCGCACGTGGTCTACCCTTCGGGAGCTGTCTGTTCATATTTTTCACTCACCCAAACATGCTGTTTCTTTTTTACCGAGGGCAAACCCATTACCCCACCTACGTCTCGAGATGTAGTGTATGTATATATGTATATATATTCGTCGACAAATTAGTTCCCAAAAGAATTAACAATCCCGCTAGCCAGCAGTTGACCTCTTCATCTAGAGCAACGCTCTTCCGTTAAACTACCCTTGTCAAGGCGTAGGTTTTCATCTACCACGGTTTCTCGATCCAGCCTCCCGTCGCCATGGGTCTCTTCACACGAAAGAAGGGCAAGATGACGGCCGCAACTCCGGAGGAACGAGTCCAAAGTCGCAAGAGCCACGAATTCGTAAAGAGGCGTGTTCGCGTCCCATTGGCAATCCTGGAACGGCCTCTTATGTCAGAGACAGAGTTTATCGTGGATGTGCGTTACCGCTCGGTTAAATTACTAGGCTCCGGGTCCTACGGCATCGTCTGCTCAGCGGTGGACTCTACCACTGGTTCGCGTGTGGCAATTAAGAAGATTCTCAACCCCTTTGCCAATTCACGCATGACGCGTCATACACTACGAGAAATCAGGCTGTTACGCCATCTCAAGCATCCCCACATTGTCGAAGTATTGGACTTGGACGTGCCGCGCCAGTACAAGGCATGGGACTCTGTCTATCTCATCACGCCTTTGTTGCATACCGACTTGAAGCATGCGCTCCGTTCCGGACGCATCGACACCCCCCAGTTGCAGAAGCAGATCGCATATCAGATGCTTCTCGCCCTGGAGTACATGCATGATGCTGGTATCATGCATCGTGACATCAAGTCGGGCAATTTATTACTGGATAAGGATTGTAATGTACAGATATGCGATCTTGGGGAGTCGCGTTTCTACAGCAAGACAAACCGCGATAATGCCGATCTACAGGTCGATGAAGATACGCAGACGCTTGAACCTGAGCTCACAGGAAGTATCACAACCATGATCCAGTCTGCACCAGAACTAAGCCTCGGCGGAGATTATGACGCTGAGGTGGACATCTGGGCCGCAGGTTGCGTTATAGCAGAAATGCTACACCCAGAGCACAGGTTTCTGTTTGATAACACCACCAAGCAATCGCACTTGCAAGAGATTATCGACGTAATTGGATACCCCTCAGAGCACATAATGTCAATATTACCAGATTACGGCTCATGGTATTTAAAATTGCTACGTAAGACGAAGTTGCATGGTAAGACACGCATCGGAGAGAAACTAGGCGGAGATGCCGACCCTGTAGCCGTGGACTTGTTGGAAAAAATGTTGTGTTTTTCTCCGAAAGATCGGTTGTCCGCAAAGCGCGCGTTGGAACATGAGTGGTTTGATGAGTTGCGTGGGAGCTTCAAGCAAACGAAAGCTACGTACAATTTCGCCCTGTCGGAGCCGCAGAAGAATTCATCCAAGTCCGGGATGAAGAACTTGGTATGGGAGGAAGTGGTAGCATTTCATCCAGAGGCGCCGTTTTTGCCTGGTGTGCGTTAACTGGGCATCAACTAACAATTGATGGGCGGGTGGGCGATATCCTTCTTTCTTCCTGTCCCTGGAATTGCAAAAGGCCATTCATGGGCAACGTCAGGGTAGACCCCAGGTCCGAGTCATGTAAAATATCGACAACGAAAATGCACAGGTGCTTCCTTGCATTCTTTGTTATCGGATTATTTGATTTCTTTGAGCCATATCTACCGACTCCAAAACAATACAGACTTCTCGTGGCCGAGTCCAAGTCCAAGTACCAAAATGGGGATGACGTGCTTGCCTAATTCTATACGAAGGGGCTTCAAACGAATAGCAAAACACGCTTGCACTAAACTGTGGAGCTACCCTGTCAATCTGAAACGGCTGTATGCCTAGCTGGTGGCACCTTTCAAAGATGGTTGTACTATGAAGAGGTGAATTCGGCCTGAACGACTTATCGTCTCACATTCCACTGTGTGCGTCTGTCTTCATTACAAGACTCGAGTGTCAACCATAGATAGTATCAAGGGATCGCAACGTCGCTGTCTGCACACCGGCAGAGGCACATGCCCTTGCTGTTTGGTGAGTTCGACTTTCGACCCTTGGGATATATAATATTAGGATGGTGAAAATATAGAAGGAAAGGGAAGAAAGGAAAGTTACCTTTACGGAAATGATCGTTGTGGCAATTTTGGATAGGTCTGCAGAAAGTGTTTTCGAAAAAATACGTCGAGAAGGATGCTGTGGAGCTGGTGTCGGCGTGAAACGCCGCCTTCATTGGGGTCCCGCCTTCATTTCTATCGTGATCACAATTACACGACAGGACAAGTCCTGGGACTCTTAGAACTACTTTTCTATGGTCAGTGTGTACCCTTTCCAAGGGTAATGGACTAATTGTTGCTTTTTTTATAAAATAAATACTGTCATGTGCAAGGTACAGTAGCAGCTGTAAATTACTCTTCATTAGTCCAAAACCGAGAATAAAGGAATTCCTGTATGCGCCGTGTTCGGTACTATGCTGTGCACACAGTACACTGCATACAGTACACTGCATACAGTACACTGTGGAGACTACAAGTAGGATACGATATATACTGCGGTACAGTGTATTCTCATCTGAAGGATAACCTTTTTCTGGCGAGCAGGATGCTGAGGCCTTGAAATGTCTGCCGTGGCGTCTAACGTACTGGTAGATAGTCTACCGAAGGGTAGGACTACGAAGGGTAGGACTACGAAGGGTAGGACTACAAAGGGTAGGATCATTCTCGTACAGCGTAGCACCCAAGCAGATATTTACAGTATGCCGTCGGCCCGAATACACACTCGTCCAGCAAAGTCTCTGCTGATCATGATGAAAAAGGAAACACAAGCGCGTTTAGATTGCACTCTGCTGTGGAACGAAGTGGTTCTGTTATGTGCTTCGCTCTCCGAAGCACAAAAGGCATGCGTTCTATACAACATGTAAACCAGAGATCATCGTCTGCTTGCGCAGCGTTGTGGAACACAGGGCGTACACCTGGAGCGACGGGTATAAAGTTTAACATACCACAACCACACAGCATTCGTGTAAGATGAAGTGGATATGTGATGAATCACCGCGTCCATGTGGTTTGTTAACCGGCCTCCACCCACTAGCCTATAACGATATATTTCGAAGGGATTCTTCGCTGTCACTGGCTACTCCGAAGACCGAAGTGCTTGTGGAAAGACGCCAACGGCGCATTTGGCGGGCTGATCTGAGGAGATATCCTTCGCCGTACCGCGTATTGATTGTTAGGCCGCGGAAGGCGGCGAAGATACCGACGGCGGACCGCGGCGGAATGATGGCATGGAACAACACAGCAGCTTTACTGTGACTACTGAAGGTAGCTTTGAAACATTTTACAAGAAGGTAGTGAATAGTGCTTGAGCTCTTCGGCAGATTTTTGTAATTGGAAAACCCAGAGCTGACTCGCCCTCAACTCGTCGACACACCTGTCCTGAACTGGTGGCAGAGACATGCAGCCGAGGCACGACCTTTGAAACGCGTAACGTGATAGAGCATTGAAACGGTAAGGGGGCAGTCCCTGAGAGCGCAAGTCGCCAGCCGGCACGATTACAAATCAAGGCAAGGAGATGGACTGCGAGTTGGACAGTTCAACGTGCCCTAATAACGCCCCAAATTCTTTTCCTTTTCAACCTTTTCCGTATTAACCCTTTTCCATACCAATTCAATTGGCCGGCCGCGAACTTCATATCTGCATCAAGCTCATTTTTGATTTGTCAAAGGCCTCGTCCTCCGCCAGCGCGCCCCTGCGCCGCTCACCCTTACCTTCACCATCTCCACCCAAACTGCCCACAGCAGCGTCCCGCACCAGTGGAAGACGCCCTCTCTGTACGCTTCGCACATACGCTGCGCCCGTTTGCTGCGCCATCCGCTGCGCCATCCGCTGCGCCATCCGCTGCGCCATCCGCTGCGCCATCCACAGCGCCACATCCCCGTGCCCACCGCCTATATCAGCCTCTCGTCACCGCACTGCCCCTAGCAGAACCTCCACAGCATCATGACAACGTACAGGGCGTCCCTCGGCACGCGCGGCGAGCTACGTCGTATCGCCGCTGAGGCAGAGACGGCAACCATCGACAGAGTGCGTCCTTGGGAGCGAAAGATCCAGCCGTGCAAGCTTGCGCCGCACGTCATCGTCCCACAGTGGATCCGATCCGAGCTACCGCCCAAGCCGCGACCCGCCCCTATTATCTTTTCCGAGGCCCAGATTGTTGTCAGTGAGACCCTGGAGGCCCTTTTGGAGGCTGTATGCTCGCGTAAGTTGATCATTGATACTTCTGGTACCCATCCTGTGCGCCCGTTTGTTGTTGAACAGTTGCGGCTGTCGGATGTACGGAAAGATTCACCTAATGGTTCGCTCAACCACGATGTTATGGCTGATGGGCCGCGGGCAACTGCCCCAGCCGTGCATTCGCAGCCCGCGTTGAAGATTTCTGACGCAAGGGGAGACATGTCTGCTGCTCATGCTCAAGTAGCCGCCAATAGTATGGCGGACTCAGTGGTCGTGCCACTGTCCGTAGCGGAGCCAACGCTGAAAGCAGAAGGGGCCGATGCCCAACGGGAAAATAACCCTGTAGTGGGTGATGCTGCGTTGGCTATAACAGAGCTGCAGCCTTCACCACTCAATTCTGCGACTGAAAATGTTCAGAACCAACCTCAAGTAACGTCACCACAACCAAAGATTACTGCGAACGCCACCAGTGTTATAGAAGGGCAACCAGCATCACTGTCCGTGGAAGCTAACCCTAACGACGAAATGAATGTGCTCGAGAAAATGGAAGTGGACTCTGGGACTGTAAATGATGTTGATGTGAAACGGCAGGAAGAGGCTTTATTGTCGGGTGTCGTACCGGAAACAGCGTTGCATGAAGCAGCTCAAGTAGCGGATGATGCGAAAGACCCTGCTGCTGGCCATGCCGTGAATATGTCATCGCCAGAAGCGTCTGTCCTAGCGGAACTAGGGAAGGAGGGCGATACGCCATGGATAGCAGACGCTGCACAAATTGAACCACCACCTGCTAATCCTCCAGTCCAAGGGGTCTTCACTGAAGCACCCGGACAGATTCAGTCACTTCCACCTGGTCCGAGTGCGTCCTAAAATCTGATGGAGTCAACATTCTTTGTTGTTCTCTACTACCTGATGTCCCTGATGGGGCTCGAATATGTGCAACAGTGAGCGTCCTTCGCTTTTGCAGTATTCTTGTGTTCATACGTAATGTACGTTGTAAGTTTCTGAACCGCCTCTCTATGTATCCTACGTCACCTTTCTGTTTATTCCGACACATGTTACTCGCCGCTTTTGGGGTCGCGCTCCATATACAGATGGTTGCTCCTTTCAACCTGGACTGGTCGCGAGTTAGGCAGTCTAGTATCTCCGGTCCATGGCGTCGTCCCCACCAGGCTTCCCACATTTTCAACGTGCGACAGTGGGGGCTCAGTGATGAACTGTGCAATGCGCCTGGGATGCTTCCATGAATCCAGTGCATTGTCGTAGACGCGCCCGGGGGACTGCACCAGTCCGAAATGGTTAGTGAGTGGCTAGATCCATCAAATCGATATTGTAAAATTTGAGCGCTGCCCCAGCCATACAAAGTATTTGTTACTGATCCGCACTTGAGGGTACGCTATGGCTCAGTTCACATTGACAAATGAGCGGACTCCGGATTATGAAATACCCACCTTCCCCCGCTTTCCAACTTCCCACTAGAGGCCGTTAGTATTGCACACACCAGTGTACTTTTAGGATTATCTGTTTGTCACAAATGAGCCTGCCCGATCACGGAGACGAATGATGAGCTGAACATTGGGCAGATCTTCCGTGCCTCTGAAACTCGACCTCCGGGAAGGCCTTTGTATTCTTGCGAGTCTTGAGATTCGACTGGAAAAAAAATCAAACACGAGGCAGAGAGAGGAAGATCTTCCTCAGTTGGAAACACAGCACGAGCTGATGTCGGAAGGCAATGTAATTACCACTCAGAACCGAGAGATCGCAGAGATGGAACTTGCAGAAAACGGCAGCGCCCACGCAGTCGAGAACAGTTCCAGCGGAATGGAGAAGGGAGAAAAGGCGGAAATTCCCGTTGATGAGAAGCTTCCCCTCCGACCGCAACACCTTGCCTTTCCCCCAGAGATGAAAGAAAAGAAGCCTTTAGCCAAGAATATTATCGTACTTGCATTTGGTTCTCACGGCATTCGGTACGGTCTCGCAGTTGATTCCACTCCAAAGCGCGTCTTCCCAGCAGTTGCCTTTCCACGCCATGCGCAGGCTGTGCGAAACCCTGCTTCCGTGCCATACCGCGTCCCTGAGGTAATCGAACGATCGGAGGAAGAGATGGAAGAAGCCCAGAATCAGTTTCAGAGCATTCGTGAATCACTAGTGGAGGAACTTGCTCTTGGGGACAGGCGACGAGGAGGTGGTCGTCCAGTACCATGGAAGGTAGAGGTGGAAACAGTGAATGGCGTTGGGATGAAACCTCAAGAACATCCTGTTCCAACACAGGGTAGGCTTGATACTGCGCTTGAAACCAAGCCGCACAGAGTCCTCATTGGGAGGGAGGTTGAAGTTCTATGTCACGACAAGGAAAAGGCGAAGTTATACGATATTATCCAGCCTATGTGGGATGGAAAGCTTCTGTTTGACTGTGGAGCCCCACCAACACTGATCCGGAAATCCCTTGATGTACTACTGCAGCACATTGTACAGCAGTTGTCTCACGATAGAAATCACAAGAAAAAGGTGAAGTCGGAAGGACATGGTGATTCATCCAATGACTCTACTGGCAAAGATGGAAGCGATGAGCCTCCTCTATTTGATGATGGTCGCATAGCGAAGAACTTTGTTGCCCTTGTTGTCCCTGAGGCGTCGCAGCGGCGAGACGTTGGGGAGATTGTGGATGCTGTCTTTCGCGTTGCGGAGCTGCAGGCGGCAGCGGTTTTCGTTCATCAAAGCGCTGTTTCTTGCACGCTCGGAGCAGGATTGGCAACTTCTACTGTGGTTGACATTGGACATTCTGCAACAACTGTGGCATGTGTCGAAGATGGTATTGTGTGTGGAGAGTCCCGGATACATCTTGACTACGGCTCTTCCCATATTCAAAGTACCTTTCAAATGCTGCTTAATGAATCCCCGAAGTTCGGGGACATGTTAAGGAAAAGTCCAGGCCCAAATGGAGAAACCCTATCTCCGGCTTCCGTTTCTCACGATTATGCGGTGACAACGCCGAAAGTTGCCGAACAGCTATGTGGTTTTAATGTCGATGAGAATGATACTTTGGCTGTAACCGTGGTGCGGGCTCCGAGCGGACGTTCCTTTCGCGTAAAACTTGGAGTGGGGCTTCGCGCCCTTCCTTGCTACGGTCTCATAAACCCAGGATTGCTCAAGGCAGCGTCTGACGCGATGACACTTAAGAAGGCAATTCCAGACCGCGGTGTGTACGAGCGAAATTCGGAAGATGATAACTTTGTCAGTGACATCTTTCTGGAACTCCGACGTTCGGGCATTGCAACTGCTGCCTTGCCGATAGGAACTTTCTCAAACGACAAGGGGCAGCCTGCAGCCGCTACTGTTGATACGAAGAAAGCCTCAGTTGTTGATGCCATCATCTGGTCCATTGCAAGAGCCGTCGAAATTAAGCGTCCCGACCCGCAATCGAGGACGGCAGAGCACTACAGGCGCTATTTGAATGCGATTGTTCTGGCGGGAGGTGGGGCCGCTATTGAGGGAATAGCTCTTGCACTGGAGGCTCGAATCAAGAAGGGGTTCATCGATGCGGGACTCAACATTACCGATGTGACGGTCATCGATGGGGGGAAAGGAAAGGGAGACGAAGAACTAGCAGCGGCAGCGGCCCTGTTGAAAGATGCTGGATCCGATAGTGGCCTTGTCGATGACACAGACACAGCGAGTCTTCCCTGGAAGGGTGGCGCTGTGATGGTTGAAGCAGAAGCAGTTAGCGAGTACTGGGTGTACAGAGACGATTGGATTCTGCGGAACGTGCGAGCTTTGCGTGAGAAAATCCCGTTCTACTGGTGATGGAACATTGTATTTACATGGTTAGCGTAGTTTGCATAGTGTCAAGGATAGGTCTTCGTGCTCGAGGAGATGAATTTCTCGGCATTTATAAGTACAGAGTCCAAGTTGTAAAATCGCTCCGCCATTATACTTCCACAAGTGTAAGAGTACGAACTTCAGGGATAAACGGAAACAGATGTAAATGGCGGTAGAAATCGGTTGGGCTTCCGCCATCCTGCAGTCTTGATATCGCAGTTTTGGCTTCCTCTTCCACAGTTGCAGCCCATTTCGACATGATGGTCCTGCAGGGAGTAGGTTCTGCCATCCCCGCTCTTGCAGCCATCGCGGCACAAAAGGATGCCTCTGCGAAGGGAGGCGAATCTTCTGCTTCCGGTCCTCTTGTAGAAGTTTCCAAACGGTGCAAAAGACACCCTGCTCGACCATGTACCGCAGCTGGACCACCTCCCAGCCTGTCGGCCTCTCTATAAGCGTCATCGCAAGATCGAGTTACGTCTTCTGACCAGCCACTTTTTTCTGCATCAGATTCCCTGATTCTCGCAACAGCATACCAACCACGCCAGTCCGTGGGATCCTCCCCTATAGCAGAAATTGCTGCTTCAACCCCAAATTGTATGTTCCCGGAAAGCGCTGAATGTACACCGAGGGATGCGTTCAGTTCGATAGCGTTTTTCTTTGATCTCAATGACTTGGAGACTTGCAGCGCAAGACGATTCGCAGTCTCCAAAACTACGGGGGTCGGGGCTAAAGAGGCATTCACCATCATAGCAATAGCTAGTACGGATGGATCTGAGTCACATCTCATCAGAAAGGAGAGCGCATCATGAGCTAAATCTCCATCGGCCTTCAACAATGCGCTGTGCAGTATAGCTCCACCCAGATCTTGCCCTACAGCCTTTGTGTTCCACGGAGTGAAGTGCATGGCTTTTGAGTATGCAACTGTTGAATTCGACAGGCCTTGCTCGAGGCCATTGAATGCCACAAGCCGAGATAGATCCTTCGGGTGAGTGGTTGCCACTTCGCCCCACAAGTCGCCTAGTCGTTTGTACATGCTCGCCGGATTTAGGAAGGGTAGCTTCATGCATTGTTCTATTCGAGCATTTTCGAGACAGGATGCAGCCTTCTGTCTCAGGAGTGTTGCTCGTTGATAACTACCAGAGATCCACTCCTCAGCTGCAAAGAACATGTACGCTTCGCTCAAATGGATCTTGATCGTTATGGGAGCACGGTCATCCCCTATTAGTGACTCCATGGACAACGCTGCAGCTCTCGTACGCTTCTGCATCTGCATCAAAATCGCTCTTTCAGATTCCAGAAGAACCTCAAGCTCGGCCTGAACCTCAGATATATCTGCAGTAACTGCAACAGAGTAGAGATGCGACGGTTTTCGAATGAGCTTTAGCGCATCTTCAATGCACGCCACAGCGGGTCCAATCTGCACCTGGGCACGATAAGAAGCGCTGAGACCCCTCCAAGAGTCCACGTCAATCACTAGCAAATTATCTGCCTCTGACGCACCAACGCTAGTACCAAAGAGCGCCTCACTGGCCCGCGCAGACATCTTAGGATTTCCCCGCAGCGCATTCCGAAACGAAACAGACGCCTCCGCAAAGCGCTTGCGCACCATAAGAATCCACCCGGTCACATTGTAAGCCCAGCGCGCCTTGGGGTTCTTATCGGATGCCGCCGTGGCCACACGTTCAGCCAGGTCCAACTCGTCCTTCGCAACAAGCATCCTGGCCAATCGACGACTTGCCAGTGGATGCGCGGCGTCAATAGCCACGGTCTTCTCATAGCAGCGAATGGCACGCGCGGCCATCTTGCTACTACCCTTGCCCGCTTGCAGTTCGAATATCCAGCCGAGCTGCGCGAAGGGCCCCGGCAGCTCGTTGCATAACGACGCGGCTTGCATTTGTCTACGCTGCGCCCATACCAATGTCTGCTCGTCGTCGCTATTGCGCAGTAGCATCTGCGCATGTCTCATGCAGGCCGTAGCGGCCACGCGCGCGTCCGAGGGCAGGAAGCGCTCGCGGAGGAGCTGGCACTCCCAGAGCTGATCGGTGGGCTGCGGGGCGGAGACGTGGAGCACGGCGGCGTCCGCGAGAGCTTCCATACGCTCCAGGTCTGGGTCGCCGACGAGGGCGTCGGACCATATACACTCCAAAAGGGCAAAAGTGGGGTCGGCGGCGCCGGCAGCCTCCTCCATTGCCAGTGCGGCGTGCCGGGACGAGCGGCCGTGGGCGTGGATGGAGGTTTCGATGGCGGCGACATGAGCGGCGGAGATGACCCAGGGGATGTTGCGCTGCTCGGCGTGCGAACGGGCGAGGGCTATGTGCTGGTGAGCGGACTTGAAGTTGCGCAGGGCGCGGTTGGCTGCGGAGGCTATGAGATGTAAGGCGGGGAGGTGGCGGTTGTCGTGGAGAAGGGCGGCCTTG
>JAUBNZ010000716.1:0-15010 GCA_032355485.1 Bonnemaisonia californica
CCCCCCCCCCCCCCCCCCCCCCCCCCCCCCCCCCCCCCCCCCCCCCCCCCCCCCCCCCCCCCCCCCCCCCCCCCCAAAGCTTAGATGATGCAGACAGTACATCACTCTCTGTCGCTCTTCACTGTAAACTATAATAAGATAGCCCCGTACGGATCCCAGCAGCATGCTATCTACAATCTACAGTAGTGTACCTTGCAAATATATAGCAAGGAGACTGTAATGCTCTCAGGACGCGTATATAGCCTGGCCATGTTCTGACAGATGCCAAAGCGCCATCAGCAAATTATCGACGACGTGCTGGTGATAGTGTGATCCAGCATCTGTTTGTCTGTCTTAGTCCAAGACCCAAGAATCTTGGAGTCGTCGTTCTCCACTGTCGCGACTTTCATGTTTCTCTGAACCGCATATGTGTTTATGTTTTTAACATAGGGTAGACCGTAGAGAATAGGTAGCCTGTAAGAGGCTGTAGGTTACCAAGCCCACCTCCGAGTCTGCCATTCATCGATCCCCTTTCATCATACACTGTTTTTTAAATAGAAATTAGTTGCACCGATACCTCTAATGGCTCGAGCGTTATTAACCCATCGAGTCATTATAAGTATGGTGTAAAATTACACTAATAAGAGCGAAACATGCTCTACTGCAGTAAGATCGAACAAATATACATAAATACTTACTGCACTCCCTGTATCTCTCTACCTCTAGACAGTATCGTAGTGCTGCAGAGATTTGTACTGGAGAGATCTTTCCATCATAGAGATGGTCTCTGCCAGCACGAGTAGACAAGAGTGACCAGAACGGAATCTTGAGAAGCAGCGGCTTTACATAGTGCAACACAAGAATAGGTCATACAAGAGGTCGGTACGTACTTGTATAGCGTAGAGATAAGATGGAAAGATATTAAAAACAAAGTATTGACGCCCTACAATAGATAATCCATTATGCAGTTGTACAGTTGTGGGAACATGCTTCAATGAAAAGCGATCATTGATGATACGTGATGTACACGTATCGTCTCTTATGGAAAATGCAGGCACACCTAAAGGACACGGGCGATGGTTCTAATTTGCAGAGTCAGCACTCTTGAAAGAGCATGGAGCCTATGTCAGCAACATGCCTAATTCGATAAGCAATTGCATTGATAACCACAACCAGGGCCTGACATAGGCCTGGGTAGGTTATAAGAAGAGAGTGGGAACCCTTCATGAATGCAAGCGACTAAGCAAGTCGCCGCGGCTGAGACGCAATTAGCAATGTGTCCTGATACGGCCAACAACAGCATACTACAGGCGAATGTAGTGATAGCATAGGGCTACAGATAGTGTATATAAGCAAGCAGAAGCTAGGCGTACCCCTATGCAGAGAGGCATGCAGGCAAGCACATAAAGGACCAGTCAGGAGAAAGGCATTTCTCTGGGCATTTGCGCCTGCTTTTTTATAACCACCACTGTGGATAGAGCAATATGTCCAATCTTGGACATGCCATAACAGTACAGAACACGTGTTCTGTACGTTCTGTATAAAGCACAAAGACAATGTAATTACGCACAAGTACATTTTATATTGTAACGCAGTATCTAGGGCGTGTTTACCACGCTTACGACCAAGAAATCTGCTACGAGTGTACTGTTTGATAGCGCTACGCCAACTTAAAACTCTACAGTATGTACTAAAATTAATTACTGCTATTGATATAGGGCTCTATATTAATTTTAGTAATTAAGTTCGTAGAAATTAGAAGTTCGATGGTGCTGTAATGCCGGACATTCCTGGGTAATTAGAACATGGATTACATGTACTAAACTGTAGTTCAACCATAGCTAATTAAGTCTTGTCTACAGTAGATTACCACAGTACGTACGTATGTAGCCTTGTCAACATACTGTTTAAAGTGGGGGATTGTAATGTAGTGAAGCAAAAGGCCCAGTGAGGAGAGTCAAAACTACCTTCGGTAAAGGTACTTTTTTGATTGAAATTTCAGGAGGGAATCCTTCGCTGGAGGCGGACTGTAATGTGCAGTGAGATTTTGACTGTTTTCTGAGGATGCTTCCTTTTGAATCAGACAGAGTTTTTTTTTAAATTAAAAACTTCACGTTTTTTAAAATTTCTGCGCTGGTTACGTACCGGGCTGCAGTAACAGTTAGTGTACTTTACCGGATACTGCCCTTCAGAGGGTACACTACTAAGAAGTTATTGGGATGATGGGTGTTACATTGCTGGACGGTCCTTCGTGTATGCGAAATTTCAAGGGAAATAGTCCAACCCTTTTAACTTACGGGGACTGCCACGCCAGAGGCAGCATGCGCCAGTGTGTTGCTGGCGAGACTACCGGTCGCTGGGTTCAGCTGCCCCCACAGCGAGGCCTGCCGCTTGGAACATCACGCGCTCTCCAACTATACTCTGCACACTGTCAACATATTAAACCTGAGGCGCATCAATCCGTGAGACATACTTTCCTTACAACATCATCCCACGCGCTCGCCTGCCTTCCAGACTCTCATGCCCCCCCTCCTGCTCTTCCACGCTTAGCGAATAATAGCCCCGTCCCCACGCCCTGTTCGCCTGCCCCCGTCGAGCACCACCCCCAATTCTACCCCCTTCCACCATGAAGCGTGTCGGCAATAAGTCAGGCCAGCTTGTTAGAAGTGCATCTAGGAGAGGAAAGTCATCTTCTCGCTTTCAGGTACGTCTCGTTTCCTCTTTCGCTTCCCTCCCTTCTCCCTACAATCCCCCCCTTCCCCATGTCCCCTGCACCGCTTCGCTCTCGCCTCTTCCCCTCCAAGTCACGACGTCTACGTCGAGCGCGCCCACACCCCAAACGCCGCCCTGTTCATTTCTATGCCGTCCATGAGGAACGCAACACATTTCCTTCGCTCCTGTTTTTCTGCAACACGCATCCCTTTTTTATTCGTATTGCTGACAGTATCCTTTTGTCTTCTACTTCTGTCGTCGTATGTCTTTTTTTGCAACTCCTCTCTACAGTTTGACATTACAATCGACAAAATATACGGCGCGAAAGCGGGCGGCACTTACTTTGTGAAATGGTCCCGAGGAGTCAAAGTGGCCTCCACAAAGCACTATACTGCCACAAAAGAAAGCGCTGGTAAACTTGGACTCCCCGTCAACCAAAAGATATCCCTCTTGGTAACCTTGTACCGTGAAGAAGGAAAGAAGTTTGATCCCAAGGACGCAAAGCTCTCCCTCATCCTTGTCAATTCCAAAAAGCAAGAACGTACAGCAGCAAAGTTACATTTTGATCTCGGCGCCTATGCGGGAGTTCCTACTTCTTCCACGGACAAACTCTTCAAGCTTTCCGACAAATTTTCTATTCGAACTGTCGTTGGTTCCAGACTTGTCCAGTCTGGCACAGGAGGTCCAGGCAGTGCGGGTGCCTCTTCTGCTCTGTCCGGTATTTCTGGGCGCTCCTCTGATGAAGATGAAGGGGAGGACGATTTTGACGATCTCGCTCTTGACGAAGTCCCCGAACCGGAGGTTGCATCATTTAGCACAGCGAAATCCCGAAAAGCTGCACCAATAGGGAAGATCCCAGCGGAAGCCACATCTAGTAAGGTTTCCCTTCAAGTTGAGACTCCCCGTGCTGCAAGCTCGTCCGTTACAACCGACAGACGGAAGGCATCTGGCGTTGCTGCCGCGCCTCCTAGTCCCCCTCGCGGCGTATCTCCTGTTCCTGCTCCCCGGATGAAGCGTGGGAAATCATCTATTTCGAGTTCAGAAAGCAGAGACTTGCTTCGTACCGAAGATACAGCCGCTGTGGGAAAGTTGAGAGCTGAGGTCGAAAAGTTGACTCTTGATCTGAAACGGGCCTCAGAGAAGAGGCGGAAGATCGAGGATGTCCATGCACATGAAGTCCAGAAGTTGAATGCCGAAATCCAGTCCCAATCTAGAGAGGCGTCCGAAACTGCTTCAGTCAGAGCTTCAAGTGATGCATCGTTAACGTTGCTGAAAACAAGACACGCCTCTCTTGAATCAGATAACGCATCATTGAAGAAGGATCTTGAGGAATTGAAAAGGGAGAGGGGTCTCCTGGAGGCGAAGTGCAAGAATTTCAGTGCCTTAGAATCGAAAAACCGCAAGTTGTCACGCGAAGTCGATAGGTTGACAATTGTTGTTTCAGAGGCAAGCAGTGAGTCGCGAGGCACTGAGTCCAACCCTGAGATCGAGCAGCGAATGGCAGCACTCCGAAAGGAGAAGGAACTTGCGGAAGCTAAGCTGAAGTCCCACGAAGCCCACTCTCTGAAAGTTAAGCAGACATATGAACAGCTCTCCACAATGTACAACAAACTTCGAGACGAAAACCTTTCTCTTCAAGATGAAGTGCGTAGAGGAAGAGAAACAGCAGCGAAGAAAGTCATTTCTAATGCAAGCGGGGAAGAAGAACTGTTTTCACGACTGGAGGATGCACAAAAGGAATTGCGAGACGTAGAGGCAAGCAAAAGATCACTTGAGTCGGACTATGATCGCCTGGAGGCGCAGGTTGGCGGGCTTCAGGAGCGATTGGATAAAACGACTCATGCTTTGGATGACGCACATAGGGAAGCTGGAGATTTATATGCTGAGGCCGAAGAGCTGAAGGGCCAGCGAGATGTTGCTCTAAAGCGAGCGTTATCCAAGGGGAAGGGCAGTCCTAATGGCGATAAAGTAGCTTCTCGTTCTCTCGGTGTGGCTTCTCTCGGTGTGGCTGAGGAAGAATTGAGAATTGCGAAAGAAAGGTTTGAAAGGGAGCAGAGTCACATGACACGTAGAATTGAAGAATTGGAGGCAGAAGTGTCGGATCTACGTGTGGACATTGAATACGAGAAAAACGAGAAGCAAAAGGCCCGAGAAGATAGGGACAAGATTAGGGAATCTGCCCGTGCGCTTGAACGAAAGACAGCTCAGGCCGCCCAGCAGTCAGATGTTGTGCATTCCTTGCGGAGGAAGGTCTCCACGCATCAAATGAGAGAACAAGACCATGAATCGATGATTGGTGGGTTGCGAGAAGAAGTTGCTCGTCTCCAAGAAGAGTTAGACGAGGCTCGACATGCTGCAAATAGCCGAGGATCATCGCAGGATGAGGAGGTGGAAGCAATCCTACAAATTTTGGTACCGACGAAGCTTGCGTTGGCTGAGGCCGAGGAGGAGAAGCTTCATTTACAGTTCTCGTATAAGCAACTGAAGAAGAGCGAAAAGGCTATCCAACAACGTCTAGCTTCTCATGCTTCCCGATTGGAGGTGAAGCTTGGTCTCGCAACGGAAGAACTCGAGCTATTACGTAGGCGACATGGGGTTTCAGATAGTGGAGGCTACAATGAGATAGGTATGGACGTAGACTACTAATCATGGGGTCACAATGTCTGGAATTGTGATGGACACGGTGTCCAGGACACCACCTGGCTCGCAGGGTAGATAGCACCTAAGACTAGTATTGTACAGTATCTTACCCACCAGCAGACTCGGGGCTGTTTAGTTGATAATATTGACTTCGCCAAGTGAAATAACTGTTATAACGACATGAAGTTTTTATACCAACTCTGCTCGTCTTGGCGTGATATTGAGCCTGTGAGAAGAGAGATTTCTTTAGCTTGCATCTTAATGTATTGAGAACTCAAGATCTCCAATGAAGATCTGAGGCAACATACAATACATGGAACTACGACGGACCCACTCTGAGTGACTTGAGAATTGGGAGATTGAGGTTTGTTTATGGTCGCAGTAGTTCATTAGTATTGCTATACTATGTTCGAGCTGTCAATTAGCGCATGGATTTGAAAATGGGCGAAGGGAATGTAGTCAACAGCATAAAGTTTAGCACATCAGAGCATTCGGCAAGAGCGCAGTTGGTTTTGTGAACCTATACAAACAGCTGTGTCCACATTGTCGCATCGGATTCCTTAGAAAATAAGGTGGTTGGAGCAGATTCTTCAAGATCAGCGGCAAGAAGAATAGAGCTGCATGAATTCCAAACATAGAACTTCTCATCCTTATTCGTACCGGCCCCAACATAAACAAAGCATTTGCTGTCACAAGCGATGGCCCAGACATCGTCTTCATTAATGTCATCCTCGGAAATAGTATCCGCTTCCTTCTCCAAAGAGAGGACCAAAGAGCCACTCTCGTCAGAAATCTTGAAGAGCTTCTTCGGCTTGGAAAAGTCGACGTCATCATTGGCTTCAGTACCACGATCGGCAGCAGGGTCAGACAGTGATGATACCTTCCCGCCCAAGAGCTCCCAGAAGTTTTCACATTCGAACACCTCCTCGCCATCAAGAATGATCACCTCCGGCATACCGTTGCGTTCTGCCCTGATGTCCTCCTGGACAATTTCCATGGCACGGCGTCGCTCGCTGACGTTTGAGTCGACGGCATTAAATTGATAAATGGTCATGCCGTTATCCAGCACAAAAACGTCGCCACTGTTCAAGGATTCGGCAGACAATGGTACTTGTCGAACACGAACGGAGGAGCCGGAAGCGGTCATTTGCAGTAGACGAGGTTTGTATACCTCTGGTTCAACAGTTTTGAAGCTGTAGTGTGATAGCAAGAAGATAGAATAAAAAAAAGGATGAGATTAGATTTGATGGTATGATGAAAGCGACGGATGAATGTTCGTGATGAAGAGACTTACCCACTGTCGGTACCACCTTCAAGATAGGTGACAGACTGGAAGTAGGAGTGGAAGAGTGCAGATTCACTACTCTCTACCTCGCGATGTTGAACAGGCTGGAAACCAATACGTAGAAAAAGAAGAAACAGACACACGGTTAGCACCTTCCCAGTCATATGAGACAATGGAAGCAAAGGAGCAGAATACGACTGCAGTGCTTACCTTCTGGTGAAGAAGATCATCGATATTCACAGTGAAATAGGCAGCAGAGCCCGACTCATCCTGGGTACTATCCTTGCCAATCCAATAATGCAGCTGCCAATCAAGGGCCTCAGAGTCCGGCTTCTGAGTAGTCTTAAGCACGATGTAACAATCGCCGCTGTACAGAGACAAATTGCCGACACGAACATCCTGACGCTCGGGCTGAAACTTCTCAATGCGCCAGATCTCAATGCCAGGCTCCTGACCCGCACCATCGAAAGCGGCCTCGGATTCAGCAGCCTTCTGTCGAAGCTGCTTATCCTCATCGGTGCCAATTCCGCCAATGTTTGTCAGCTTCCATTTGTTCTCGCCCGATACGGCTGCAGCCATCTTTTCCAACATGCCCGTCGCGTCTCGGGTGGCAGTGCCGGGCGCCTCATCGGTGCCCGACTGGCTCTTGTAGATGGAGAAGAGTTTCTTACCGAAGCCCAGCATTTTGGAAGTGTTGTGCAGACGACGTCGGTGGGTTCAAGAGGGATGGTGGGTTCAAGGGGGATGGCGGGTGTGAAGCGAAGTGCTGGGAGGGAAAGGTTCGAAGGTATTTAACCGTGAGGAAGCAAGGATAATCGGAGGCGATGACCTGTTCCAAGGTTTGTTGGAAGGCGGGAGTAGGAGAGTATGTGCAGATGTGGGAGTATTTGGGGAATAAATGTATGATGCAGAGAGAGTGCAAAGATGGAGAGCTTCTAGTTGGTTGCCGACAGTCAGAAGAAGCTGTTGACCAATGGTGGCATGACAGCAGGTCTGGTAACGAGATGCGTGGCAAGTGATATCTTCCTCGCATCTCAATCCTGTGCTGACACTTTCTGCAACTGCGCCGTGTCCTTATTTCGAGGTAAATATTGAAACGCGCAGAATGTGCGTAGGGAATGCGCCTGGCACTTACGCGTAAACAGATTACTTTCAAATTATTAATTCATTTATGCCTTTTCTGTCCAACGACCTGTCCAGCCTTACATTCATCTGGCCCGTCCCATCCCTCTAATATTGTTCAAAATTTATGCTTTCCGCAGCCCTTCCCATTCACCTTGCAGACGCTGGCAACGGACCGTAACACATTTGGACCGCTGGACCACAACTCATATTATTGCACAAGCGAAGGGGCACGAAACGGCACAAAAGGCGCGTCAAAAGGCGCGTCAAAAGGCGCGTCAAAAGGCGCGTCAAAAGGGGCATCATCGGAATGCGCGTTGGACGCTCTCACCCCGTTAAACGGCTTGCCACGTGGAAGGCACACTGCTTCTCAAAACTGAACCAAGCTTGCGAGCAAAGCACACCGTGTCGCCTCAAACTTCAAGCAATCTGCCAAGTCTATCGCCTACTGGTAAACAGTCGCAAGTACCCGCACAATCTGCTGCTTGTACCTATCCGCAGTCCGTCCCATAACCAGCATCACCCATTGGCGGGCCCGTGAAAGAGCATGTGAGCACTTCCGCCGACGAACATGGCAGTGCAGGGTGGAAAGCTAATCGTCGTGGGCGCCGGTCGCTTTGGCATAAATCACATCGTAACCGCCCACAAGCTCGGCGTCCTGGAAGCCGTTGTGGATCTCGACAGGGCCGCCCTCACACGCGCCAGGAGTGCCCTGGGCGAAAGACATGGCGTCTACTTCTACGACACCCTCACCGAGGCCTTGCTCACCATGCCATTTGCTGCCGTAGTCGTCGCCACCCCGCCTACCACCCATTTTGAAGTAGCATGCGAGGCTATCGAAGCGCATCGTGATGTCTTTGTCGAAAAGCCCCTGTGCGATACTCTGCAACGTGCGGAGCAACTCGTCCGTATTGCTGACAAGGCCGGCGTCGTGCTTATGGTCGATCACTTGCTGCAGTTTAGTATCCACCATCGCCGCATGTTGCAGCTGGTGCGTACGGGATTTATCGGGCAGGTTACGCGTGTGAAAATGTCTCGCATGAACTTCGGCACGGTCCGTACGGAGGAGAATGTGCTGTGGAGTCTCAGTCCGCACGATGTGTCTATACTGCTCTCTATATGCAACAACCAGACCCCCGTGGATGTTGCCTGCGTTGGGCAGAGGGTGGTTTCCTGCGGCATCGAGGACTACATCGACCTTTCCCTTCGCTTTGACGACGGCGTGCACGCTCAGATTGAGGCTAGCTGGATGCACCCGTTGAAGGAGAGGCGTACAGTTGTTTACGGCACCAGTGGCTCCATAGTCCTGAATGAGGCTTCCACCGACCCGAACGCCCCCAAGCTACAAGGCTTCAAATGGACTGCAAAGCGGAAGAGTGACGGAACTGCTGTTACCATTCAGAAGACTGAAGAGGATTTGAAGCGAATCATAGATGAGGTTGACGCACCGTCAACAGGGAGCAAACTTGAAGAACTTAACGGCAAGCAGCCACTCTGCGCCGCCATTGAGCACTTTTTACTTTGCCAAAAATTGCGAAGCAAACCGCGAACTGATGGCGAGGAGGGTTGCCGCGTGCTCAACGTGTTAACGGCCGCCACCGAATCTTTGAACACGGATGGCGCGACCGTCATGTTGTCGTCGAGACAGAACGTGAAAGTCTTCCAACATGCCACAGCCGTTGTGGATCCCGGCGCAATCATTGGCCCTGCAACTAAGATATGGCATTTCTCACACGTCATGTCTGGCGCAAAGCTGGGAGAGTGCTGTAACATTGGCCAGAATGTGTACATCGGTGGGAAAGCAGTGCTCGGCAAGAACGTCAAAGTACAGAATAATGTATCTATTTACGATTCCGTTCTTATAGGAGACGATGCATTCCTAGGCCCCAGCTGTGTGTTAACCAACGTGAAGACGCCACGTTCGCACGTCAGTCGCAAGGACGCATACATGCAGACCGTAATAGGCAGGGGTGCAACGATGGGCGCGAACGCTACCATCGTCTGCGGCGTGAAGCTGGGGGATTACTGCTTCGTCGGTGCGGGAGCCGTGGTCACCAAGGATGTGCCGCCACATGCGCTTGTGTACGGAAATCCAGCAAGGATTCATGGCTGGGTCTCCACCACTGGCGACAAGCTTGTGCTGGTTGCGGAAATGGGGGAGGGTAGGAAGGTGCTGCAATGTACAGAGTCAAAGGAAGTGTATACCTTACATGAGAAGGGCCAGGGAGGGTCTGATACTCCGTGTTTGGTCAGCAATGAAGGCAACTCATGAGGGCTTTACGATCTGTTCTCCCGTGGCGCGTCTTACGCGTTTTCTGTATATAGGGTCCCGCGATTGCCTGGTGTACTTATGATGAATGCCACAGCGATAGTCTCTTGTTCCCAAAACCTCTTATCTGGTTTGTCTCTCTGATACATGCGGGTAGCACTGGTACCCCGGGGATGGTTGAGCTCGAAAATCAGAGTAATTCGATCCACCCTACCGCATCTTCACATTAGGAAATCTCACTGCATGTTGTTCGAGCAGTTGCTCGGAGGGTGCCTAGGTTTACGTGAAGTGACAGAGTCACTTCTACTGAACGCTCGGACTGCAGATGCAGTTTCCAATAATGTAAGGATACTTTATGGTGAAGTAAACCATATGAGTCCAAAAGCGCCAGTAGGCCAGACTATCTTCAGTTTACATCGCTCTTGACAGAAACAGGTTGAGAGACCCATTGTCTCCTGAAGGAATATAATCTATTATGTCAGGCCGCAACTACCCATACCGGGCACAACACAGAGGACGTTCTCTGGCCGGCCATGTGACGCATAATGTACTAATTCTGCTCTGCATCCTCGGTGCAAGATTCTGTTGACATCAAGTAGTCAGTTGTACAATATGCATACATGTAAAGAAAGTGATGAGGTCTGACATGTTGAAGGTCGTCGTCAAAAGCTGCCCTTTACTACATGGCATCAATTGACAAACTATGCGTCGCCTAATATCAAGTTCACGGAGTCCCGCGCTATCTAAACAAGGACCATTTCCCAGGTCCGATCCAACAAGCTTAGCTCACATGCTTTTTCAGTTGCAAAACGTTTCTCAGGCTCCCAGGGCCGACCACTGCGTCAATTGTAAACTGACGCTGTGCTCTGCGCTTAATACTCCAGGTATTCATCACCTTCCAGGTCTTCGACTGCTATTGTCTGAATGTGTTGTGCTTGCTGATACATAGTCGGGTTGTCGGGGGCTACATGGGAAGCAGCTTGGGTAGCTGGGAGGCCAGATGATTGCACACCAAGCACTGTTTCAGGCATTGTCTCAGGCACCCCATGTTCATGAGCTGGCTCCATTGACACTGCCTCTGACATGTACTCATTTTCGTATGCGTTTGCTGCTCGCTCCCTCGTTTCCACCATTTGTTCAAGGGCGGCCGAAATTTCAGATGGATGTGGCACATGTCGAACGGGATCCTGGTGCATGACAGGAAGAACAGCTGCCATTGACTCCGGTATCATTGGAGGAACTTCTGGCTGGCTGGGTTCTGTTCCTGCTGGCATTTCCATGTCAACTGCTGTCGAAAGATCAGCGGTCTGACTAACTTCGGCAGGTACGCTTTCGGCAGGAATACTGTCGTCCAAAACCACCTCGTCTTCGCGCACTGCAGCGGGCACTGTGGGATAACCCATTCTTTCTTCTGCACCGACAGGGGAGGGCTCATACGGTTGCTCACCTGCTTCAGGTTCCTCAAGCATCACGTCCTCGGTGAGAGGTGCTTCAGGCTCCTCATCCCCTACTGCTGGCTCGAAAGGTTCCTCGTTGCCGCCATGTGGCTGATGGAGCTCCTCGTCCTCGAAAACTGGCACATGAGGCTCCTCGTCCTCAACAGCTGGCACATGAGGCTCCTCGTCCTCAACAGCTGGCACATGAGGCTCCTCGTCCACAACAGCAGACACATGAGGCTCCTCATCCTCAACAACTGTCACATGAGGCTCCTCGTCATCGAGAGCTGATTCGTGAGACTCTTCGTTCTCAACAGCTGGCTCGTCAAGCTCCTCGTCATCCACAGCAAGCTCGCGAGGCTTCACGTCCTCAATAGATGACTCGCTAGGCTCCTTATCTTCAATAGCCGGCTCGCCGGGGCCCTCCTCAACAACTGACTCGATTGGTTTTTCATACTCGACTACTGGTTCTTGAGGCTTGTCCTCTTCCTGGTCAAGCTCGACAGGGGTATCCTCTGCTTCGAGCTCGACAGGTTTCTCCTCCTCTGCGATGGGATCGACAGGCTTGTCTTGGGCAACAGCACCTTCCGCGTCTTCAAACTCTACGTCACGTTCCGCACTGTCAAAATGTTCTTCAACCTCGGGATGTTGGGGCACCACAGGTTCTGCTTCAAAGCGATCCGAAATCTCCTCCACTATCACGGGTGCCTCGAAGTCTCCGTCTTCTTCGTCGGAGTCCCTTGCTTCATCATCTCCTAAAGGGTCCGTTGTATCAGAATCCTCCATTGGGCGCGCGATGCCGAACACAGTTTCATCAGCTTCTCTGTTCATATAGTCTGCGTCTGCAAACTCGGCCTCGTCATAATCCTCATCATCTTCCTGCAGGATCTCCACACCGTCCATGACACCAGAGGCCACAAATTCCTCTGCGACATTGTCCGCAATGTAGAAGGTTTCAATATTGTCCGGCTCGGCACCGTCTGCAATGTTGATAGTCTCGATCTGCTCGGCGGCATCATCTTCAGTCGGAGTCCCCTCCGCACTTAAGAATTCTTCCCGTGGGGTGCCCTCATCCATCTGGTCCGCAGCTCCTTCGGACGGCTCGGACGGCAGCTGTGGAGGAACGTCTGCCGGAGGTGGGGAAGGCGGTGGTTCCACTGCGGCAGGAAGCTCCCTCGGTAATTCAGGGAGCAAAGGCGCCTCTGGTGGAATAGTTGACTCGGGCAAGAGAGTTCGCTCAGTCGAAGCAGCCGACATGGGTTCGCGCGATGCCTCCACAGAGGCCTCTGGAGAAGCGAGCGAATACGTATCGCGAGTCGCGTCGACTGACAACCCCGTGCTGGCATTGTGCGGAATTTCGCGAGATGCTGTGGGTGACTCGCATGCGCTATCGGATGGGTAGCCAGATCCAGAAATGCCCGAAGGCTGCACTGACGGGCCTTCAGATGGAGTGCTGGAGGCTGGAACGAACCGCGATTGCGACGCGCCCGAGGCGGTGGCGACGTTGGTGTTGATGGGATGAACGGACTCGACATTGCCAAGCTCGTTGCTCGGCAAACCGCCTGCCTTGGTTGATGAGTACTCACTCTCGGCGTCAACTGAGAAGGACTCGACGTGCTTGGCAAGGGCGTGGACCATGTGCTTTGCCTTTCTGTCGACGATTTTCAATAGATGCGGCATGAGATCCTGTCGCAGTTGCTCGGTGACAGTGGCGGCAATCTCTGTGTTTGCGGAGAGCTGCATGCGTTCAATACGGGTGTGGTATTCCTGGACGGTGTTCTTCGCAAGTACCTCGGCCTGCTCGGTCTGCGTCTGCCTCATGGCGGAAAGCTCGCGGGTAGACGTCTCGCCAATGTGCGAGATGCGAGCCGACAGTTGTTCCTGTTCCTTTCGCATGCTGCGGAGAATGTCGAGCTCGTGGTTGGCGCGCTTGAGGTCGTTGGTAACCTCTGTGAGCATATCTGACAGGCGCTTCTTTTCGCGCGACGATTCGCCGGCCTCGGCTTTGAGGGTAGTGTACCAGCGTTTCATAGTGGTGAGCTCCTCGTCCTTCTCGGTGACGAGCGTTGTAAGCTCCTGTAGCTGGCGACGGGCGACGTGGAGTTCGGAGAGCGTGGCCTTGGAGCGCTCCTGCTCATGCATGAGTTCTGAGATCTGGTCGTTAGAGGCCGAAAGCTCGCGACGGGCCTTTGCCAGCTCGGTGTGCATGTTCTGCAGCTCGGAGGCGGTCTGCTTGAGCTGTTTGCAAATGTCGTCATACTCTGTCTTGAGGCTAATGGCGTCGTTCTCCTTCTTAGCCAGCGCGTTCTTCGCATTGCTGAGGTCCAGGGTAAGCTTCTGCATGTCGGAATTGCGGGCGGACTGCACGGTGGACATCTCATCGATAGAGCGGCTCTTATGGGCGAGGGAAGACTCCTGCTCGTTAATGTGCATCTGGAGGCGATGCAGCTCATCTGCGGACTCGCGCTTAGCGGCGCGAAGCTCCTCGAGCTCACGCTCGCCAAGTCGAATCTCCTCCGTGAGGGACTCGACCCTATGCTCGCGAATGCGCCTCTCGGCGCGTTCGGCCTGCAGATCGTCGCGCATCTTGGCGAGCGACTCGTCCATCTTCCGGATGCGCTCCTTGTCGGACAGCGCATCAATTGCGGCGCGCGTGAGCAGCTCGGTGGACTGCTCCAGCTCGTCCTGAATGGCGGAGACGTTTGCGCGAAGCTGGTCGCGCTCGCGGACGGCCGAGTCGTTCTCCAGCTGGCGAGTGGCTGTGGCGTTGGCGTGGTCCAGCTGGGACTTGGAGTCTGCGAGCTGGGCGAGCGACTGGTCCAGCTCGGTACGTAGGGCGGCTGCGGTTTCGTCTGCGAGCTGGGATGCGGTCTCTGACTGCAGGCGGGCGTCGTCTGCACGGGAGGCATTTGTGGTGGCGGCGGACTCTGCGGCCTCGGCGCGGGCCTTTGTGGAGGCGAGGAGGGCCTGTGCGGTTGCAAGCTCGGACTGTAGGGCGGAGACTGTGGTAAGCTGTATGTCGCGATCGGAGCGTGTCTGCGAGATGGAGGCGTTGAGGTCTGCGAGCTGGGCCTCGGCAGCGGAGCGGGCTTCGGCCTCCTCGGAGCGAAGGGTGTCGGAATGGCGGAGGCGATCGGCCTCGGCTGTGGACTTTGCCAGCTGAGAATTCAAGAGGACGACGGAGTCCTGCAGCTTATCGGCCCGTTGGCGTTCGTCACGCCTGGTCTCCCTGACCTCGGCAATCTCGCGGGTGAGGGCGGAGAGGCGCTCGCGGGCCTCGACGAGCTCGATGCGATCTGCGTCTCTTTCGACCCTGCCGCGTTCCAGGGCGAGCTTCTCGGCCTCCAGCTCGGCAATGCGGGCGTCACGGATGGCGATGGACTCCATGGCCGACACGGTGGCGGCCTGGGCGGCGGCCATGCCGGCCTCGGAGGCGGAGAGGGCGTCGCGCAAGGAGGCGGTGGAGGCGGCGGAGGAGAGGGCGTCGTCGCGGGCGCGGGCCGAGGCGTCTATTTCGCGACGGGCGTGCAGGGTGAGCTTCTCGAGCGTGGAGGCGTACTGGATGAG
>JAUBNZ010000717.1:0-15001 GCA_032355485.1 Bonnemaisonia californica
GTGCGCTGGGCATGGCCGGGCGGCCCTTGGTCTAGGGGCTCAAGCCCGGTGTGCAGTGGACCGGGCGATGGACCCGCCGTGGCCACATCGGCGGTCGGGTGGAATGTTGAGAGAATGGGTGGTGGAAGGAAATTCAAGACATAACATTTTGTTTCAACATGTCAAGGCGCCGAGAGAGAGAGACAACAAGGGCAGCGCGTAACGGGATGCTTCCACGTCGCGGCGGCGGCCCGATGGGGAGGGTTGGATTGGGAACTATTGTGAGGTGGTATTTTGGCGGGGAACGCAATTTCAGTGCGCGAGGGCGGAACAGGACCGTGGAACGTGCTGGAACAGCAATGGCGCCCTGTGACAGGGCGTGCCGGGCGTACCGAAGGAATAATTGCAATAATTGGAATTTTCAAGCACGAATCAGATGCGTTACGCGACATGGACAGAGGGGTACACACACCGCATGCAACAGAGTTGTACGAAAGACACGAGTACGACGAGTATAGCTTGTTTACCGGTATGACAGCACGAGAGAAAGGACAAGCAGCTGCTGGTTGGCAAGGCGACTCCGGCGCCATGTCTCCACCCTGGGTCCCAGGACAGCATTGTACGGCATTGTACGGCATTGTATGGCATTGTACGGCATTGTATGGGTATTGTATGGCATTGTACGGCATTGTACGGCATTGTACGGCACTGTATGGCATTGTATCATACAATTTGTATGGCACCGTAAAGTATATGGCATCGTATGACATTGTACGCACTGCATGCGCGGTGTGCAGTGCAGCGGTCGCGTGGCGCCAAGGCGTCGCAGCCGTCATCAGCTCATCATCACCGTACGATAACATGCATGCATACGAGATGCCGCTGAGCAGGCTTGATGTAACCGGCAGCAAAGGTCCGGCAAGTGGCGAGAAAAGGCGATGCGATCTGAGCAAACTGCGCTCGCCGTCGGGGGTGAAAAACGCAACCTTCCCGTGACGACAGTCTCCGCTTTGGGGGCGGCGGCCGCCCACCCGCGCCCACCCACTGTACGCTTTTCCTTACAGTGCATGCATGGGGCGACTGTAAGTACGTTAAAGGCGAGCCGCCATTGGCAACCGCACTGGCGCTGATGCAACTGTCGCTATGATTTCAAGTACAACTGCCGCTGTTACAACTGTTACAACTGTCGTTCAATTCAGCGCCCGAATTAGCTCTCCGAGGCAGCAGTCCTGAAAGGACGCCGTGCGTGCCCCCGAGGGGGCGCATGGATGGAGCACACGCGGGCGTGCCCCGCCTCTGCCCCATGCGCCCCGCTGCACGCTCCAAGCGCCCCCGCTCGCGATTCAAATTGGCGCTTGGTCAAACTGCCAGCCGCATGCCGCCGCCCTCTCTAAAGTTACAAACTCTACTGCGTCTCTCAGCGCATCATGCGCCAAGAGGCGTGATGATAACGCGCGCCGGATGATTGTCACCGATGATCCAATGATCCACGCGCCCGATCTAACGTAACACGACGCCGCCGCGCAAATGTTACACACCCACCCCTAGATACGTACAATATGCCCGCGCAGAACATTCGGCGTAGAGCGCTCTACGACCCATCCATCACATTTCTACCCAGCCTGACAACGCGAGGTGGTAAGCCTTACCCCCCCTCGTGTTGTCTCCCGTAGCACGCTGGAGACGCTCTTACAACAACTAATAAGTAAAGTCAATTGATTCAGCACCCGCTACTCGTGTGCTAACCGCGCCCTAGAACACGTCATCTATCCCAAGCCGGGTGACTCCCGCCACCGCTCACAACCGCTGCACCGCGCCAATTGGCGCTCTTTTCAAAACCCTGCAGCCTCTAACGCCCTACTTTTATTCCATCGCACGTGCACTGTATCCCCCCCGTATATACGCTGCCAGTGGCAGCACGCCGTCACATTCCCACATCGACGGCATACAGCGCTCCAGCATACACCGTCCGTTCGTTCATGTCCTGCAGACTGCATCCGCCCGCCATCGCAAGTGAATCAATCCTGCAATCCACCCCGAGTCGCCAGCTGTCTGAAAATTAAACGTACAGCGCCGCACGACACCTGCATGGGTCACCCATCACCGCGCCGCGCCTCCGCCTCGGTTTCATGCTGCGCCTCGGCATCTTGCTCCGCCTCTTCCTGCCTCAGCGGTTCCCACGTCCCGACCAGCCCGGGTCCTGAGCACGTCCCGTCCCGCCCAGACTGAGACCGCCCAGACGCTGCAGCAACGCATTCAGCTTCGTACAGCCTGTCATGCGCCATACTCACATGAGGCACCCGTCCGTTACGCGCGTCACGCGCGTCGTGTCTACGGGTTTGCGCACTTGCACCCGCCGGTAGCTTTAATTACACTGGCGAGCGAGCGAAGCTAGTAGTTGCTTGCTGTCTCGCTGCAAGTCTCGCGTTTGAGTGACATTATGTTGATATCCGCTGCTCTTTGGTGCCCTTTCGTACCCCTTGGTACTTTACTTCTCCTACTCGGGCTTGTAACTCTTCTGTGTTCAGGGTACGGGTAGAGTACCCGTGTATTACTCTACTCCCCTTGCTGTCGGGTGTATCGCATTGCCTATCAACAGCTAGCTCTTATTATGTAGTGTGCGCGACTCTGCCTATCGCTTCACCCACCCTTCAGTAGCATCCGACTATTCACTATCCGCCAGATCACCGCAACCTTTTCTCGTCCACTATTCCGATTCTCAACCACCCCCCTCGCACAGCTCAGCGACCTTTTACACTCATGTCACGCGCTAGACTCTACACCACAACAATTGCATAATGCTGCCCTTTCCGACATCATGTTGCAGCCCTTCATTGTTTGCAAATAATTGCTCATCATCAAGTCCCCTCGTGCAATCAAAAACCGTACGAAAATTACATATTGCTCCTAGCGTATATACCACCCAACAACTCCGTATCGTCATGCGTAGCCTATCTACCACATCCCACAAATCCACTCTCCGCAAACATCGTACACCTAAATCATGATCACAACCGCATCCCCATTACACATCATCCACTTTGCCGCTCCCTCTGCCAGCCCCACACAAGTCACCACTCCCTACAGCTCGCATGCAATATCGCCCCACCTACAGTACCCAAACCCTACGCGCAAACTCGCATCAGCGACATGCAGGCGCCTTGCGCGAGCAGCATTACGACAGCATTCGAAACTGTTTCCTAGTGTTAAACTTGGGCGCGGTGGCAGTCTTGCTCGCCTCGTCGCCGGCGCCCTTCGCCGCCGCGGACACTCTCTTCAGAACCGATAGGTCCCCGCCGTTTTGAGCCAATCTCCTCCCAGTCGCGCGCTCGATATTTCGCCCGATGGCCGCCGTTAGTTTCTGTAGCCCGCACACGTCCAATGGTTAGATGTTGCTTGCGATTGCGCTTTCGGGCGATGACGGTCATGCACGTACCTTGCTTTTGTTGTGCGCGGCTGCGAGGCTTTGCTTCTTTGGCTTCCTGATTAGCGCTGTGAAGGACGATGGGTAGATTCGGATGAAGCATTTGGTTAGGGAACGTCAGCACGTAATCCATTGTGGCCGTTCTGTGGAAGGAGATCGCAGGTGATATGTTCTACGTACTTCCCTTCCTCATTTTGGAGGAGTGTTTCCCTGAGCTGCGTCCGCCCTTCATCGATGTACGCGACAACTTTAGTGAACCCTGCGGCATTTTGCTTCGCTATTGGGTTCGTCGGCACTGGCCAGAACTTTGTGCTGTACAATTGCTTTCTCCACTGGTGAACAACGCGCCAGGCGGTAAAAGCTTACCAAGATACACACTTTATGAATAACTAGACCTGGTGAGAGGGAAGGCCACGGTTTGTAACGTCAACTAAATTAGAAACCCCTCGTATTTTTTTCTGTAGGTTCCGCGGGGCCATTTGCCGTCCAGCAGTGAACAGACGACGTCGGGAATGCAGCGTATTTGAGAGGTGCAGAAAACTTACAGTACATCGCTGTAATTCCTAAAATTCATGACCCGTTCTGGAATGCCTTCAGATCAGCTGAGGCTACTGAAGAGTTGATAGTATCTACTCTTCAGTAGCCGCTCTTGAACTCTTTTTTCGAACCTCGCAGACGAGTAAATCTAATAAAAATAAATAACCTCGTTCTTACACCTCTGGGGTTTAAATTTAGATACTCTCTACCTCTCGAGAGGTAGGTCGAAAGACTGGTTACTGTAAGCCAATATGTCGCAGTCATTATCATACCTTGAAAAACCTGAAAAATCCTCTACACCTCTCTCCGTCTACCTCTCCGAGAGATAGTTTTCTGTTACTCATTGTTCACCTGACCTCCCACCGACTCGCGTCAAGTCAATTTGCAAGCGTCAAGCGTTCTGCAGTGTCTAACAGGCGGATAAATGTTACTGCATCAAAACCACCAAATCTGAAAGTGGGTCGAGGCATAACGCAACTTCGGCTGCGATTTTAAGTTCGGAGGCTGTGTCAGCTCACCTATGGATTGAGCACAAGAATGACCCTTGTGAAGAATCTAGGATGATAAACCGCAAGAGGTCGGTCATAGTGGTAATACTACAGTAGTACAAAATAAAGTTAATAAACGCTCTATAGTCGACATATTCCCACTCCAACACTCCTTTGTTTGCAAAAGGCACGGGGCCCATGCTGTTTCGTGCAATGTGGAAGTCTCTATGGCGTAGTCGGGGTATAGTATCGGACCTTAGGAGATATGTGTCATGTACTAAATTTAGTGTAAAAGCATGAAGGATTCTTCTTTCTAAACCCGTACAAACGAAAAGGGCAGGTCACCGAAAAGGAAGTGCTTCATAAATAGAAGCTGGCCAGAAAACGTCCTGGCCAAAATAAAGATAAGCCCTGGATGATCTACTTGTGACATATAATAATCATTTTTTAATTACGTTGCAGTCCAAGGATAAAGATAAAGAAGCTCTACTTTCTTTATCGACTCTTGTTTCCATGTGAATATGTTTCTACATATACTATATGTTGACAACCCGCGAGGTAGACATCACAGAATATAAAAGTCTGTACCTATTCGCTCACAGAAGAAGAATGAGGCCAACTAGCGTTCCTCACTTTTACGTTGTAAAGATATTACACGTACCTGTCTCGGCGAATGTGCGGTTTACTGTAGAGCGTCACGCCTATCACATGGCTGATTCACTGCCAACTTCTATCGCCGGGCTGAAGTTCTGTTAACACATCGAATCGGATTTAGTTGGTCGTTGATGTTGCCTCTGAAGCCGCGTGTGGTTCATAGGATCGTCAAAGATTAATTAATACCGAGAGTTAGGGAGAAGACTTTCGTAGAGTAAGAAGAAAAGGGGGGGTCTATCTACTACCTCCGATAAGGTAACGAGGGGTATGTGATGTGAGTATTACTCAAATTCTTCCGTCACCGACTCACATCACGTTTGGAGGTCGAGTATTACTTTTTGGGAGGCAAGAGCCAATGAAAGCGCTAATTTTCCCAGTGGTATTGCCCCACTTGAAGGCACATCGCACAATTTTATCAAAATTTCTCTAAACCTCCCAGATTGTATCTTACTGGATCAGGACAAAAAGCCAGCAGGCAGGAAAGACAAACCATTTCGGGGTTGTTTTCAGAAATTTATTTTCGCAGACACTACAATGCTTCCCATTCCGTCCAAACTCTCAACCGTTGCTGACCAAGGCTACCAATATCTTTGCTGCAACAAACTGTACCCCCATCAATGCAATCCAGTTTCCACAAGTCGGCAAACACTGCCTGCGCCATACAAGGCATTGGGTTACTACTCGCCGCTCTGGCTGTAAACGTAATCGATTCCCGGAAGCAATTCAGTATCAGCATTTAGATTCAGATCAGCACAGAATCACACAAACACGTCGCCTGTTTGCAAACAGGGTGGCCGGAAAGCACTTCTGATTAAAGCATGGTCGTTGATCATTGAGGCTCCCACGAAAAACCATCTTCGCAAACATCAAATGCACCAAAACAAGTCTTCTATTCCCTCATCAAGACGCTGAATGCAATGATACCCGCTCCGACGTTTCCAACATTCTAAATTACACATGACTTCATACTTGGACCCACCGGCTCAATAGTAATCCAAGGTCCCACTCCTCACGCCCGCTGCACACGGCGCCCATATGGTACTTCTTCGCCTGATGCTACAAGCGGGCCCACCATGTTTCTCTCCCAGCAATGCCATCGACCGCCCTTCGTCGGGCTACGCTAATATCAACTTATGCAGATGCAGATGTGTCCGTCTCAGCGCGATCCTTCGTCATTATCTCTGCCTCTTCTCCGCCTTTTGGCTTGTCTTCAGGAGACGCGGCCTCCGGTCCGTCGCTGCCATCTTCCCCGATGGCATCGTCCTCGTCTTCCTCCTGGTTGCGAGGGTCATCGGGGTCATTCAGGTCCCAAAACTCGCTTTTCGGGGTTCCACAAAGCGGGCACTTGAACGAATCTGGGAAAAACTTGAACTCGCGTCCCCGTGCGGGATACATTTCATACCCACAACCACCGCACTTGAAAGCATGTAGCTCCGCTTCTTCCTCCTCGTTAGTTATGGCAGTTTTCGGCATAGTGACTTTGTTCAACCCCGATGAACCGCTGCGCATCTGACCGCCCTTGACCTTCACCATTTTGATGGCAAGCGCTGTGATTCCAAACCCCACGAAAAACAGAGGCAGGATGCCCATACTGTCCCAGTATGCATTGGCTTTCATACCGAACAACCCCCTGCCTGGGCTAGCGTCTTCCTCTTGCACCGCCTTCTTCGCCTTGTCGCTCGTAGATTTGGAAATGATTCCAACGATGCGGCGCGGTTTGGGGCGCTGTACCTCTCCGCTAGCCTGAATTGGGGAGGTATGCAGGTCAGATATGTGCAGCGAGGCGGTGCAGGACACTTTCCTTCTGGTCGAAAGGGCTAAGCGTTGGCCAGCAAACGGGATAGTAGCCTGGCCATTTGTGAAACCTTTAACAAGGCCAGCGGTGGAACCAAAAGCCATAGTCACCATTTTCTGATGCTACCGCGCAAATCCGCGAGGCAGCCAATTGAGGAGAGCAAACAAGAGTGCCCGTTTGCGTCGTCCGGCAGGTATAGCTCTCAAGGGTGCGACACGCTGTTGGCTTGAAAAGGATTGCTGCGGTTGCGCAAGGTTGTGCGCTTCGCGGGCGGGTTTGTTCAAAATACCGAACTCGGAGGTGGAGGTGTCACGTCACCTTGGCTCTACCGAGGGTACAGCGCGCTGTGCTGCGGCGTTGCCCTCGGCAAGTTCGGCCAGACGCAGAATAAGGGGAATGTTTCTCATCGGGCGCCTTAATTCAACTGAGATATCGGTTTTCGTCCCGTGATTTGGTCCCATTTTGAGCTTCGTTAATCGCATTCTTCATATCATTGGTCCATACGGATGTTCTGGGATAACGGATCCGGTGCTGAGTAAATAACTATATTTCAATGTTTTTATCATTGAAGATTGCACGTGTAGTATACGTGTCCACGTATCTGGTCAAGTAGCGCGAAGGCACAACTTTGATCTGGATTCTTACCCTGTAAGCATGCCATTATTAATTGCTGTACACGTGTACGATTGCAGTGATGCCCGCTGCGGTCGTCGCCCTCCTCGCACCCATGCCGGAATGCTTGTCCCGTGCTGGCCGTTTCGCACAACGAAATAACTTTGCTGTGCCTTTGTTCCCCAAGATCGCCTCTTAACTCATTGTGCCATCCCTCACTCTAGACAGCCTCGAGCGCATCATCAGCCTATTTCCTTAACCTTCCGTACCTCTCTCTCTGTACATACGAGTCTGAGAATTTCCAGCCAAAATGGTTGGTATTGTTGGTCACTCTGCGACAAACGGTGCCGTTGCGCCCACTCCAACTGCCGCTCCGAATAATGGGCAGCAAGATATTGGTGCCCTAAAGGCGGAGCTTGCAGCCGCGGCCAATTATCTGCAAGGAAAAATTGGCGAGGAGCATCTCACAGAGAAAATCGAGAAGGCCGTCGCCGCAAGCGATGCCCTTGGCGCAACAAACGCTCTTGCAGATGCCTTCATCGCTGCGCTCGATGCTCCGGAAGATGCCGATGGATCCGGTTCTCTTGAGGGATGCATGCAGGAGCTTCTTCTCTGGGTTAAGAAGGAGTGCTCCATGGACAACGATCTCGTCGATAAGATCTGCGCAGGCCTTTGCGCGGGCGTGTCAAGCGGAAACTTGCGCCTCAGATGTATGGCTTTGTTGTACAACGCTGTTAGCGAAGATCATGTGTCGAGGCGCTTCTCCCTCCTCGCTTCCACTATTACCCTTGCCTCTTCGGCTGGATTGGTTTCCCAGATCGTTGATACCATTTTACCGAAGATTGACACCTTCCTCCGCCAATGGCAAGTAGCCGTGACGGAGAAGAGAAAAATGTATAAAGTCTGCTACGAGGCTTTAAAGAACGCTGATATGCCTCAAGAGGCTTTTAACTTTAACGTCAAACAACTCAGTCTCTACAACGGTGCCACTCCGGAAGAATTAGCTTCAGTTGAGACAGCAGCAGTAGATGTCATCGTTCAGGCCGTTCGGTTGCCGAAGTTGTATCGTTTCGATACTTTGTTGGAATTGGATGCTGTGAAGCGTTTCGAGAGGAACGTTGGCGACTTCAAACTTTTGTTTGAGCTTATAAGCATCTTCGTTCGCGACGATTTGGCTATCTTTTCTGACTTTAGCAAGAAGAATCAAACGATGCTAGCCAAGTTCAAAATCGATGTTTCTATCGCAGAGGATAAGATGCGGCTGCTTACCTTCGCCTCATTGGGCATAGACTCTCAAGATCTTACTTATGAAATGATTGCAAGTGCTCTGCAAATCCCAGAGGAACTTGTTGAAGAGTGGGTTATTCGCGCAATCGGTTCTGGTCTCGTGGACGCAAAGATTAATCAACTCAAGTCTTCCGTAGCGATCTACAGATCTACACAGCGTATGTTTACACGCGAGGAATGGCAGCCACTATCGGAGCGTATCAATATCTGGAAAGGAAATATTGGTGAGTTGCTAGCTTCTCTTCGAGAGACTCGTGAAACATCGACAAGAGCAGCGGTAGATGCATTCTCTGGCTAAGTATTAAAGCTTGGATGCGCAACATCTTGTAAATTGTGACACCTCTCCAGACTCTCTGCACCCGGATCCTGCAACGAAACAGAACATTTCTGACCTGGAATTGATATCATCAAACAGATCATCCAGGCTAACACTCAACAGATCCTTCACCTATGTCATGTACCACAATTCAGACCACATTTTCCCATAGCATGAATTGTCTTTTCGTCTCGAAGTTCGGAGAGCCCGGCTGTACCATCTGATAGAAGCTTGTCCCACCACTGCCATGCAAAGCCGTCGACAATGTGACAAAACCAAGGAGTCAGCAGTACACTGTTAGAATTTTCTGATTCCTTGATCAAACCTCTTAGTTCTGATTGAGTCACATATTTTGTTTCGCTGACCTCATTCGGCTCTGGCTTCAGGCCGATATCTTTTTGAACAATAAAGACATAGTCAACTTCATGTTCACCCCACATTCCATCCTGACATTCTGCTCTATAGTGAACGCGAGTCATGTAGTCGAGGTCATCCATAGTCACAGCCCCTTTCTCCACGCCAAGTTCATGTGATAGCTTGCGTATTGCTGCCCGCTTGGCCCCTGCAACTTCGTTCCCACTATCTTCATGCCCAAGTTCTGACGGAGTAAACAGAGGATGGGAGCAAACCGTATTTGTCCAGTACGAAGGAAATGTGATTTTACTGGCTGCTCTTTGCTGAAGAAGCATGCGCCCCTCCGTATCGAAAAGAAATACAGAAAAGGCGCGATGGAGGGGAAGGTTGTTGGCAACCAAGTGTGACTCCTTCTTAGACATGCCGCCTCGAACGTTATCATTTGAATCTACCAAGATGACCTGTTCCTTCATGAGACGAATTTGTTCCGGATCTGAGCCCGCAAGGGCATCAATTGTTCGCTGCGCCGCATCCGTCATTGCAGTGGCGGCGCCTCTCCACGTTTTTGCGGAATTGAAAGAGTTACGGAATAGGAACCTCGCAATTTGCATTCAGCTCCGACGCTGTGCCCCAACGGCGGTGTCTTGCAACGTCAATGTGTTAAGCTGTGAATGTTGTATTTAGACTAAAGACTGGTTTTGAAGGGTTGCACAAATAATTCTGCCTCGTCAAGGGCATGCACCGAATCAACATTTCGTACCTGATACCTGAAGCATCCGTTGAGGGATCACGGTTTCTGCATCATTTCACATCAGGGTAGCGATACCCCTGCCTTCACAGATCTAAGGCAAATTTAATTTTGAAATGAAAAAACGGTGCCTATTGCGCATTTACTACACAGAGTCTGAACGTGTAGACAGCTTCCGTCCCATACAACCCAATGTCATGTGGGCCAACAGGCCCCTTTCCAACATTACTGATCTGCTCTATGTAGCCTTGTTTAGAGATCACTCTGGCAGATATCTATACCTTGGATTATTCGTGAGGTCGTTACTGCGGTGCTACAGATTTACATGAATAAGAAGCATCTAGACAGTAGGGGTACCCTATGAGAAGAACCATCTGTCAGTCAGAAGTCGATATATTACTTTAGACCATTTATTGGCAAGAATTGTGTTATGTGCTTCTCGGAAGGAGCCGTCTCCTTCTTTCCTTCAATGCAACAGTGCGAAACCGCTTCAGATCAGCCAATAAAGTTTCCTCCACAAAACGGCCAATGAAGTCGTTATCTATTGCCCTCGCAACCGCCGAAGGTACATCGAACTGTACAGCCAGAGTCACTTTGCTCTTCGTACCGGTGGGGTCATCCTTTACAAAAAGAACCTTTCCTCGGTTAGGTAAGCCGCTTTCGCTCTTCCAAGCGATTATTTCTCCTCGTGTCACCTCTGTATTTCCTAGACAACGCTCAAAAAATTAAATTGATAGACATAGAAATGTTAGAGATGCGTAGTAACAAACAAGTGGTAGGTTGAATTGTATTTGTATTGATGCCGTAGCAAATTCGACGTACTTGCTTTCCATGCAATCTCCATTCCACGTGCCGCCAACGTCCATCTAGAAACGTCAGGGTCTTTGTCATCTACCTCGACGCTCTTCAGCCACGGGGACCTAATTGATAGTAGCACATAGCACAGGGAGCAACATAACGGTTAGAAGAACAAAAGAAAAATAACGAGTGGGGTAAGCAAAGAACAGTATGGGTTGAAGTGCAACATACCACTGGGGCATAGCCTCCAAATCAATGTAATAGTCAAAAGCCTCTGTCGGATTGACCTCAATGACGACGGTTGCAGAGCGCTCAACCCAGACAGACGTGGGAGCCTGGCGGGCGGGCGGGGCAGTGACCACTCGTTGGCGTCTTGGGGCTAAGCGGCTGTGCAATTGGTGGGGAGAGGTGTGCAGACGGGAACCTGCAAAACTGCCCGCAAACGCAGGAAGCATGTTATTTTTTGAGCACTGATAGCTTTGCTGCAAGCGGCAATAAGTGTTCAACCTGTACTTTCGCTGCGCAATTTGTTGAATGCCAAGGAGAAGTGGGAGGTCTTCAAGAAGAGAATGCGTTGCTCCAACGAGAAGGATCTCTACACTACCTCAACTAACACGTTTACCTTCGGTACAACGGTGTGCGCAGGTCGAGAAGTATTTTGCGCGGAGGGCATTGGCAGCTGCAAATGTGTCTATGCAGGGCTGCAAGGTGGCATCCAGAGACTCATAGACTTCGTAGTACGAGGTTCGTACCTTCAGTTTTTGGAGAGTTTCAAAACTTATCTAATTTTGACAAAATACTTCAAAGGCTTCAATAAGCCCCTGGCAAAATAGTGACTTTAGATTCGTGGATGCCCGCCATCAACAAGCACTTCATTGGACTGGGGGCGTTTGGATAAGGGAGCTGGAATGAAAGGGACCTCAGGACGAATGAAACGGTGCAGGCAACGTTCCACGTGTGAGCTAATTACTGGCTGGATGCAAATTTATGACATGTTTCGCCGCAGTGAATGGTGATCATTCGCTTCAACCAGTCGTTCGCGACCTCACACAAAAAAATCGATGCGCACTATTCCAGATCCCACCTTCACACGACTCCAACGTACGGCACCGGGAAGCCTCTCAACCTTCCCCTCCGCTGTACACTGTACCCCTCGAAGGATACAGGGATACTGGATGCTGTTGGAATAGCTATAAGCTTCCCTCTTGAAGCAATTTGTAGTTGTACTAAATTAAATGAGTGACTTCCAACAACAGACCCGGAGGCATTGCACACTCAGCGTCAAAAGACGAAAAGAGTGAGGCATAGTATACGACATGAGGCCCCCCGCCTACATTCTCCCCGTTTCCCCGGTCTCCAGGCAATCACGGTCGGTCTCCTTGAGAAACCCTCAGGGCCGAATCCGTCCTCTTCCAGCTCAACCATTGCGTCAGAACGCGCGAGCCGCTCTTGCTGTATCTACGGAAGAGCCTGAAACAGCAACAGGCATTGCCGAAACTGCAAACACAGCAAGACGGATAGCAAAGTCTACGGGAGCTGGCGGTGAAGATGCAGAACTCCCTCTCGACTTCAATCAAGAGGTCATTGAGACCTACTGGAATAAGCGGGGCAGCGCGTCGGCAGCGCGTCTTGTTGAGGTTACGGCTGCTTTTACCCCATGGATAACTCGCGTTGCGACGGACACCGCCCGCGGTGTGCTCCAGAAAAACAGCGGGAAGCGAGCGTCGGAGCTGCGAGAAGTTTTAACAGATCTCGGGCCCACTTTTGTCAAACTCGGACAGGCTCTGTCTGTCCGACCTGACATCGTTGGACCTGATGCCATGAACGAGCTGCGAGCTCTCTGCGATGCCGTCCCGTCCTTTGATAACGCCATTGCTTTCGAGATGATGGAAGAGGAGCTGGGTCAACCCGTCGACGAGATTTTCACTGACATATCGGAAAAGCCTATTGCGGCCGCTTCGCTTGGTCAGGTTTATAAAGCACGCCTCCGAAGCACTGGCGCTGAAGTTGCTATCAAGGTCCAGAGGCCAGATATGCTCAGGAAGGTCAGTTTGGATCTTTATTGCATGAAACGAGTGGCGCTTCTTGCAGAGGCAATCCAGAACCAATTCACCGCAGCGAAGACGGACTACACGAGTCTCCTCTTGGAATGGGCCAATGGAACATACAAGGAGCTGGACTATGAAAACGAAGCAGCAAACTCGCGACGTTTTGCCACACTCGTCCAGGCCCGTCTCCCCGACGTGTACGTTCCCGCTGTGTACGATGAGTACACCAGTCGCAAGGTTCTCACCATGGAATGGATTAATGGTGTCAAGCTGGCTGATTGCGGACCGGAACAGATAAACGCCCTCGTGTCCAAGGGAGTGGAGTGCTTCCTATTTCAGTTGCTGTCAGCAGGTTTCTTCCATGCCGACCCCCATCAAGGAAACCTGATGCGTCTCGAGAATGGCCAGTTATGTGTCATCGACTTCGGTCTTATGGCTGAGATTGAAAAGGAGGAAATGGACGCCATGGTGTCTGCCATTGTTCATCTTGCAAATAGAGACTGGCCCAAAGTTATTGACGACTTTGTCACTCTTAAATTTCTTCCACGTGATATTGACACCTCCAAAGTGGAACCTGTCATTGGAGCAATTTTGGATCAGGCCTTGGAAGGTGGCGGTGCAAAATCAATTAACTTCCAGTCGCTTTCAGATGAATTGGCAACAGTGACTTTCGACTTTCCGTTCTCAGTACCGCCCGCATTCGCTCTTCTTCTTCGAGCGCTTTCGGTTCTTGAGGGAATTGCCCTTGTTGGAGACCCTGAATTCAAGCTAATTATGGAATCGTTCCCTTTCGTTTCTAAGCTTGTCATGACTGACCGTAGCCCGGCGCTACGAGTTGCTCTGAAACAAATTTTATACAAAGACGGGAGCTTTAGTCCGACGCGACTAAGAGTATTGCTGGATTCATCTCAAGGAATTGTCAATGAGGGAGAAGCCTTTGTAGATTTCGACACCCCCAGTACTGATTCTGCTCTAACAAGAGAAGCTTTCGATTTCCTTTTCAGTGACGAAGGGTCTATGATCAGAGATATCCTAGTTGAAGAAATCGCTAAGGGTATCGATGTCCTTGCTCGAGACGCTTATTCTCGCGTTGCTGCCTCGTTTGAAAGCTCAGTTCCCGCCCCGTTGCGGGGCTTCCTCTCTCGGGAGCGTGTACTACCGTTGGTTCCTGTGCCATTTCCCTTCGGCGCAACTGCTTTCTTTGCTCTTCCACCTGTGGATGACGAGGAACGGGCCTACCTTGACAATATGCGGGAGCTCGTAGAATGGCTGACGAACGATAATGGCGGGAAACAGGGGCTTTCCGCAATTGCTGTTCGTGAATTACTCCCAGAAATAATGGCGAAGTCGCGGATCATAGGCAAGCAAGTTGCCGGTCGAATGGGTGAGACATTCTTAAGAAGACTGTTTGACGATGTTCTGAGGGGTGGTGGGGAGGAAATCGGTGGCAAACGCCGGGTATTTTTGAGTTAAGTCACTTAACTTATGAGTGCTATCTAGAATAGTAGGTTCCGCATGTCCGAAGTAACCAACCCTTCATGGTGAAGGGGTATGTAAATCAAATTTTGAAGCAAACCGTCTCCGCGAATATATTTCGGGCCACTCGTAGATAACAACTTCCATTGCCATGTGAGATGCATCAATCTCGATCGTCCGATGTGGTAGCGACAATACAAAAATTTACAAAGGCTGCTCTACCAAAACGTTTCTTTCAGCCAGGTATGCGAAATAGAGCTTCAATATCTGGTTCTCTCGAGCGACTTCGTCCACGGAAACGGCCACCCTCTGATTCCGGGTCCTTTGCTCTCAATGATGGTCTATTCAGCCGGAGACCACGTCGTCGACCGTCCAAAATCGCATGCTTCATGAGACTGCAGTACAAAAATATGGCATGGGCGCCATCGTCATTGCCAGGGATAGGGTATGTCAGCATGCTGGGATCACAGTCCGTATCAGCTATA
>JAUBNZ010000718.1:0-14999 GCA_032355485.1 Bonnemaisonia californica
GGAAAAGACAACCTTTACGTCCCACATGGAGACGTATAGGTTCCAGAGGCTCCCGTTCGTGCTGAAGAATGCTCCGGCGACCTTCCGAAAGGCGCTGCACATGAATCTATCAGGGGTCCGATGGCAGACTTGCCTCATATATCTCGATGATGTCGTATTGTTCTCCCGTTCGCAGTGAGAACACCTGAAACAAGTCGAGAAGGTGTTATCACTCCCGAGAACTGCAGGCGTAACATTGAAATTGTCGAGAAGGTGGTGCCCAGCCAGCGAGTGTCGGGGATCGGAGGGAGCTCCCTAGGGACGCTTATTAGCCGAGGCTAAGGAAAATCCTCACTGTAGAGGGTCTGAGGGTCGTTTTTGACCCCAAAACAATGTAAAGCCCGGTCTGGAACAACTTCTGTTTCTTCCCCTAGTGGAGAACACGGAGATATGTGCGGAGTGCTTCCTCAACCTGATGGGTGGTAATAGAGAACGATTCTTCTAGGAGAAAAGAGAAGAGGGTAATCGTGGGTACCTTTCTCAGGGATCACTCTGCTAGTCAGAGTGCCCTATTTGCTTATTCGTAGCTTTTCTTAGTCTACGAAATTAGAAGTATCAATAAAGATCCTTGCACTGAGCACTGTATAACTACACTTTCTGGAACGGGTAGCTAATGTCAGCCTCAGAAGGGAGAAATTCGTGCTTGCACCTGTGGTTGCAGAAGACACTTATGATAGGCAGACACCCGTGGGAGTCAGTTTTATAGGGGAGACACTCTAAAGGGAGGGGGAGCATAATTCGAACAATGTACCGCACTGAGGTGCGAGGTTTGCTACGTGTTGGGGCTTGGCAAGCATTCCTCATCTCCGTGATGGGACAAAACCATTGGATGCTGGAATTTAGACACCAATTCGAGGTGGTCCGCCAATGAGGCGATGTCGCCCAAAAAAGTGTTTTTCCGTCGTACGACATCCACGACTCCGATGGCCCAGACGCCATCGATGTCTTGAGGTTCCATGCAGAACTCCGCAAGGCCTGTGACGCTACAGGCATACTTGAAGGCGCGTCGGTCAAGTTGTTTGCTTGGTTCCTCCGCTGAGGCGCTGAGGCACAATTCACTGCTGCGCAACATAACCACACGCTGTTGTAGGGTTGGAGTCGTGAGCCTGGCCCACCCATTCATAATTCTTCTTGCCCGGTACGCGAGGGAAGAAGTTCTCTCCACAGCTTATGAAGAAGTCACAAGAGCGACTCAGGTGAATTACTTCATGAAAGGTCTTCACCCAGGTATCCGTTCGACTGTTATCGTGTCTTGGTCGCGGACGGTCGAACAACTTTTTCTAGTTGTTCGCCGCCTCGCGCAAGCACATGGCGGCACTTTTCGGGCGGTATGCAACCGCCCACCGAAACCTCGTCTCGCCTTTACCCGAGAAGCGGCGAGACGGAAGGCCTTCTTGCTGCAAAAACAATACCCCGTCTTCCATCAGAATCCATGTCGGAGTTCGACTTCCTCGACCCGCAAGGGCCGAGTGATCTTGCACCCATGCTGATGATAGGTGAGGTTAACTCTTTAGCCAAACTCCCCTAATCACTATCATCCGCCACCGGGACCGAGACCCTCGGCATCTCTGGTCAGTGCATTTCAATCCCGACGGTCAGTGACGAGCAGATTGCATTGGCGCAAAACTTCCTCCACACCCGTCCCGCCACGTGGACTTGCAATAGGTGCAGGAAGCAAGGGCACATCCTCCAAGGAACTTCCTCTACAACTGCCTGTACCTGCTGTATCATGTGCGGATATTCTTCTTCTTCCATAATTACCTGTTGCAGCAACAGATGGAAGAGGTTCTTCTGAGAATTCAAAGACGCAGGGTGGAGTCCCGTTCCTCCTTTAAGACACCATCCCTCTTCCGTTCCGCCCAACTAACAATAAATACGGCGGAGGATGCCTCCCGGGGCCCTCCCCCAACAATTCTCAAGCTTCTTGAGGCCGCGATGGGCCGAGGAGTAGTTTGCTTCGTCGGTCCGCAGGGAACTCCGATCCACTCGAGTCTCAATGTTGCAACTCGCGTTCCATCCCTCTCCTCTTTAAAGGCTGCCACTCCCGTCGTACCGCTTGGGAACGACGAGGAGGAGTCAAGCTCTTCCTCAGACAACTAACGGCGGGGAGACCGAAGGAGCAGCCCTCTCCGCGAAAGGTTCCAACCGTTAATCAACCTCCAGGGAAGCGAACGACAACACACCGACACTTTCCCCAAGGGAAGTGCCGGCGTGCATCGACGTAACCGAAGCGCCACCGAAAGTGGATTAAGAGTCCGTTCCTTCTCGCCATTTCAAGTGCCGGATGAAAGCGACTCAAGAAGTAGTGCTGGGTTCGATCGGAACTAACCCAGCACAATTACGCCCAATACCTGTAGTCGCCAACACAGGCTCCAGGCCCTCCGTTGTACGCAAATCAGAGATTCCCCCTGGATGGGAGAAGTTCGAAGGAACTAATGTAGACGGCCCAGGGATTGGCGGCGGCGAACCTAAATCCCTTAAGTATTACTGATTGCATCCGTTTAGTGCTCAGGTTGGGCAATAAACGCATGTTCACCTCCGTTTAAGTTGCGCCCTACCTATCTGTACCGCTCATCCTGAGGACAGATGTCATGAAATCTCACGTTCGTGCATTCTGCCCCATGAATTAGTAAATTGAGAATGAAAAGGGAGGGAGGATTGCTACTATGCCCTACTACAATCCCATACTCCAAGGGAAATCGAGCCCACCACAGGCAGTCTAAAAACTGAAGGTCGCGCCGGATGGGCCCAAATGAGCGTAGATCCCCCGACTTAGCCGCCCACTCGGTGCCGTTAACTCAGGTTATCACAAGACCGTGGTGGTAAACATCAACTCTGAAAGGGGAGGTTTGTGTTACCTTGAACCAAAGGACGTCCTCTACCAGGGGCGTCCAATTTGGCTGATGAATTGGGTCCGGCGAAGAATTCAAGGTCATCGTCGCGAACGTCTCTGATTCCAAACATTGGCTACCGAAGGGTCCCGTAACGGGTTACGCTCAAGGTAACCCATCAGCAATCCTCAGTCCCTTCGGGGACAACATGGGATCGGTAGGTTCCCCGCAGGAAGAACTCGCAGTTCTTTTCACAGTCCAGGATCCATCTCCCAACACAGGCGAACCGACCCAACATGCGGCCGAGTCGTCCTCTCTTGAGGAGGGGGCCCCGCCAGAGAGTTCTCCGGAAACTCAATCGAAAGCGAAACTAGAATCTACTCCCAGTTAACCCGAAAAGGAAGAGGAAGAGCTCAATCATCTCTAACCTGAGGTGCAAGACCGAGTACGCAAGTTGCTAACGAAACATGCCACAATTTGGGATGGATAGCTAAGCGAAATTCGCATAACAGAGCACGGCATTGACGTTCAAACTGGAGCTAGGCCTGCGCGCCTAGATCCCTATCGCATGGACCCTATGGAGGCAGCTGGCCTCCGAAGAGATCAAACGCATGATCCTGAAGAACGCCATCGAGCCGTGCACGAGTGAGTGGGCTAGTCTCATCGTTCTTGTTCCCAAGAAGGATAGGCAGATCCGCTTTTGCATGGACAACCGTCGGCTCAATGAGCTGACGGTACTCAACGCCTATCCATTACCACATATGGATGATTTAATCGACTCATTAGGCGATGCAAACTTCTTCACGGCAATCGACTGCAACTCCGGCTACTGGCAAATACATGTAGCTGAAATTGATAGGGAGAAGATAGCCTTTACGTTGGACATGGGAGGTACCGCTTCTTTTGACTCCCATTCAGGTTTAAAAATGCTCCGGGAACCTTCCAACGCGCAATCGCCATGACTTTGTCTGGGTTGGTTGGCAGACTTGCCTCATTTACTTGGACGACACCATAGTGTTTTCCTGTACAACGGGAGAACATTATGAACACGTCAATGAAGTCCTTGGCCTCCTGCGTGCCGCCGGGGTGACGCTGAAGCTGGCTATGTTTCAATTCTTCACGACGTGCGTAGATTACTTGGGGCACGTAGTGCTCTACGGTAAACTCTCCGTCGGGCAGAATTCCACAGAAGCCATCCCCAAAGCGACATTCCCGGAGACACCCACGCAGATGAGGTCCTTCTTGGGAAGCTGTAGTGTGTTCCGTCGCTTTGTTCGCAGTTTTGCGAACAAATTGCGGCCAATAAACAGCATGGTGCAGAAAGAGCTCTTGCCGAACTTCGGCAAGAGCCCTCCAACTGCTGATCAGCTTGAGGTTTTCGAAACTCTCAAGAAAATATTCGTCGAATCACCCATGTTAGCCTTACGCAAAATAGGTAAGCCCTACATGGTGTAAATGGAAGCTTCTGCGTACCAAGTCGGCTGCGTCTCGTTCCAAGAGCAAGACTCAGATATTTGGTCACCAGTCCGATACTGAAACCCGCTGAGCGCGGATTCTCCCCGACGGAGAGGGAGTGACTCGCGATCGTGTGGGAAGTAACAACTCTCCGCCCATACCTCGAGCGCACAAAGTTTGTGATACGAACGGGTCACAACGTTTTGCATTGGCTCATGAGCATAGACGAATCAACGGGCCGTCTCATCAGATGGAGGTAGAGACTCTCCGAGTTCGAATACACAATATTGTACCGCTCCAGAAGAGTTCGACAAGTACCCCATGCCCTATCGCGAGTCCCCACGAAGGGTCTCCACGACAGAACATTGGAAGATGAGATCCCTTGCCTGCTCCTTCCTCAAGGGGACGGCGTATGTCAAGCGGAAGTCATTGACCTCATGATCGATGATGAGGCCGAGGAAGGGGATGTCGCTCTAGACTTCTTCGACCCCTACCGGGCGAGAGCACCGGAGGGGACCGAGATGTCAGAGGGCACCGGAGTCCCACTACTCGCTATAACGGTTCCGTCATACCTACCCATCACTGGGCAGGAGTGGCGGACCGAACAAGCAGAGGATGAGTACTGCGCGAACATCGTGTCCCGATGGTCGCCTACCTCAGACTCGGCGTTCTTCGAGGACTAGGACGGACTGCTTCGACGAAACGATCCTCTGGATGGTTCCATCCAGATGATCGTGCACTCGAAGTAGTCCATCCTCGCCTACTCGGAATGAGGCATCGCAGCGTCCTAGCCAGTCACTCAGGACAGACCGGAATGTACGAGACATTGCGTCGCTCATAATACTGGCTTGGCATGGCTGCCGATGTCGCCTCTACAGTCGAAGGCTGTACTGCTTTTGCGCGGAACAGCTCGCAACTACGCAAGCGGTCCACAACCCTGAAGCTCTTTCCGGCAACCAAGCCGTTCGAAGATTTCGCCATCGAAATCCTCGGGCCGCTTATGAAGTCCAAGAAAGTTAATGAATACCTTTTGATCATCTCCTGCCAGTTCAGCAAGCTTACCCAGACAATCCCGATGCGGACGATAACACCGTATCAGATGCCGGTCGCCTTTTGCACCCATTAGGTGTAAAAGTACGCCCGCCCAAAACCCTTTTATCGGATAACTGCCCGCAGTTCAGGGACAAGTTCTTCAAAAGCAGTCTGCCTGGAACTTGGCACCAAGAAGTAGTTCAACACGGCATACCACCAGCAAACTAACGGGCAGGCTAAGAATTTCAATAGAACAGTGCTCAACATGCTCCCTAGTTACGTCGGGGAACACCAGAAGGACTGGGATATATACGCGTATGCTTTAACATACTCGTACAACACTCATGTCCACAGGTCGACCGTCAGGACACTCTTTGATCTGGTATTGAACCGGCCGCCTCCCGAATTTTCCTTGCACCATTCAGTTAGCCGAAGGGCAAAGCCCGACGCCAGCACGAAGTCGGACTTCCTCGCTCGCCTATCAAGGAAATCGAGGAAGCCCGCTTTCGGCTTGCGAAGTCGCAGGTACGCTACAAGCGTGACTTCGACAAGAGGATACGGGAAAGCAACGAGATGGTACGGAAAGACGAGTGGGTCTTCCAGGACACACCGGAGCTCCCGAAGTCCAAGCTTGCGCCGTTCGCGCAAGGACCTTTTAGGGCCATCAAATCCTTTCGCCGCACCGTCACGATTGATCGTGACGGTGTGCTCGAGAAGGTAGGAATTGACCGAGTAACTACCGCATCTCGACCTTCTGACATACGCGCCCCTTCTATCAGCAACATCGCCGATAGGGAAGGTGCTACACCAGAGTAGGAGGCAACCAGCGCCCACTCGAAAAGGGAGCCAACGCTCGCTTCCGCAACGGGGGAAGCAAGTGAGGAAACCCAATCATCCAATGAAGAGGAGTTCGACGTCTAGAAGCTTCTAGCTTACGATAAGGACGAAACCGAGCAAGGGTTGGAGTGGTTCGAGGTGAACTGGGTTCGATACAAGAAGCCCACATGGACTCTTCGAGAGAACATACCGGAGGAGCTGGTGTCGTGCTTCATCGGCAAGCGGAAGAAGGTGCGCCGCTCCCCAGGAATGCAATAGCGGGCCAAGATTCCCCCGGACGCACGCATAATAGCGGGCGCCTGCGGGGAAGACAAACGAACGCTCTCGCAAAGAGCAAAGGGAGCAGCACAGGCCTCCAATAGATTGGAATGCCTGCGGTGCCCCAAGCTAGGCCACGACCAGATTAAAGGTTGATGAACGGAGAGCCACAAGGTTCTGCGGTACCGGATCTCAAGGACACAAAACAAAGTAGCCTGTGCCCGAGGGGGAGTGGAGGACGCCGACAAACCTTTCGCTCGCGGGAGAAGAAGGATGACAACCCGGTCCCACCTAATGCAGGCGGGACCGAAGCTTCATGGCCCCGATGAACTACCGACTCGAGCACGGGATGTTGCGTAACGCCCGCGGCGGTAACCCCGGACGAACGCCATAATGGCGCTCGCCCGGAGGGACCCCCAAGACGTTCAGCCACTCGGGGTGGCGTGGCGCAATATCGATCAGCCGCGGCTGGTGTACCCATAGACCTTCCGGTTAACCGTAAGGCCTGGGGTGAACCCGAAGGCGGGCAGAAGTTGGACGCTTACGAAACAGAAGCACACGAGGGACACTGCAGACCTTCCACCATTGGAAGGCCACCTGCGACCCGATTCCTAAACCTAACGTAAAGAAGAAGAAAGAGGCCACCCAAAACTACAGTTGGAATAGTACAATTGGGGACTTTTAGTCGGCAAGTATGCCGCGGGACACAGGGTGGTTCGGTCCGTATTCGCAGAGGCTGGGTGGGAATCACCACAGAACCCCAAGTGATGGGAAGGCGTTTGGTGACCAGGAGCCAGAGGTGACCGCGTAGAAACCAACGAGACCCCCCAGACCTGCCGACGAGTCAGTAGGCCTTGATGCCTCGCGAGATAGTCTGGGCCTCAGACTGTTGACAGCCGCTGGGCTGCCAATGGACTGATGTTCCATAGCCATCCCAGACCCACCAGGGCTTGGTGCGCTGGAGGTGGCTTACCCCACCCAGAGACCAATTTGGAGATATGGGGAGGGGGTAGCTGCGGACTCTGGCCCGCTAATGAGGGGTCAGCACCGGGGCAGGTACCCCCACATAATGGTTACCCGTCGCCCGAATGCCGTGCCCCGGCGGTTTGGTAAGAGAAGCAAAGCACCTCGGAAGGGTGCCCACCTCTCTAATACCATCACCCAGGATGAGGCCAAGGGCGGACGCCCAATAGGCACCCGCCCCATGTAGATCCCTCCTGTACGCACATGTGGCATACTCTCCGCAAACGTCTTCAACCCACCTCTCACTACAGTACAGGAGGGGGCGGTGAGGGGTGGCCCGCCGGGCCAGCAGGGAATAACTTATTGGCCGTCCCATCACTCAGGATGCTACCTGCTACCATACGGTGCGCCCTGGTTGGCACGGGAATAATTACGTACTACAGTACGCTGAGGGTCAGCCAGAAATATAGTGGTCACTCAGCCCATGGGGGTGCCCACGCAAGCAAATTGCTATAGGGCCTGGACCACTCAGGACGCAACCATACGATGTGCCCTGAGTGGCGCACCAAAGCAAATATGATAATGCCTAAAATATTTTGGTCACTCACTGACGACCGGCCGCCCAATACGTACCGTACCATACGGGCGGTGCTGACTGAAACGGTCAGTCACCTCACGAGGACCCGGGTCCCCGGACGCGCACCGTTGATACAGTGCGTGTCCAAGGGCCACTGTGGGTAAAACATGCTACCTGAAGGTATCCCAAAGTACTGTGACTAGATGGGTACACCATCGAGTCGTCGGAGGCAGTACAGGTACACTATCAGGAGGGGGAGACGCCAACAAAAAAATGGAGGAACGAAGACCACCCAACTCAGCGGGGTGGCCATGTTTACTTCATGGTCTATCCTAAGGAAAGAGAAGAACCGCCCTACACGTGAGAAATGGCGAATCACGCGCTTGCGCGGAGCGGCGCCTTCCTTGGTGGAGCACCCCACCGCTAGCACCGGCGAGCTACCCATCAGGCTAGCCCGCCAAGCAAAACCACCCTCACAGCAGCGGCAGGGGAAAAACGTTTTTAAACACGGGGCCCGCGACACCACTCCCCTGACGGGGAGTGGCCCGAAGGACGCCACGCGAATTTTGCGTCCATGTGGATCGCCTTTGCATTTGGTAGAGCGATACCCATCTTCTCACTCCCTCGGCTCTACCTCACCCTGGGGAGCTGTCAACCATGACTGGCCATTGTTCTCGCATGCCTGCAATAGCACCTCCACATAAACCCTGCAGTAGGGCTGGCGCGGAGGTGGTGCAGTAGGGCATTTTTGAAGATGAGCCTAAACACCGATTCCCCAATGGGGAATCCGTCGACCGAAGATAACGCTGTATCGCACCATGTGCGGCCATCTGTTGACTTGAACCGGAGGAGGTTCCGGTGCTCCCACAAGCGTATGCCGTCGCACACGCATTCTAGAGGCAACCTAGCCCTCCTGGAGACTTCGCGCGGCGCACTCGTCGCTCGGCGCGAGTCTTGAACTCCGGTACCGCCGCGCTGCGCTCGGAGACGCCTCCGCTGCGGACTTGGCGCTGGCGACTCCTGCTTGCGCAGAGCCGCAAAACGCCCCGGGGTAATGATTTATTGGAATGAGAGCTCCTCTTGGTCGAATCGGCCATCGAACCGACGCACTCGACTTGTGATGGGCGGGCGCGCCGATGGTGTGGGGGAATAGAAGTTTTTTCTACATCTCTATGACGACATGCGCCGATGCCTCTTTCCCGGTGACGGGGGAGACGGTCGGATGCACGCGATTGGATACGGCATGTACGGCCTCACCATCGGGAGCCCGCGCCCAGATGGCGGGCGGCGTATCCATCATCACGTCAGAGGTGCAAACCGTGCGAGCGGGCGGTCCTCTTGACGATGACTCCGGAGGAGGCCACGAAGCCGTGATTGAAATAGTTTTGCAGCCGGCCGCCGCTCCCTCACCAGAAATAGGAGGAGAGTTGTTGGGCCGCCGCTGTGATTCGGGAAGTTACTCCGGCAGGGGCTGCTGCATCAGCACAGCTGGGCTCGCGCTCAGCCTTGTCGGCCGCGCAGGCTGCCGGAACGCTCGGGGTCGCAAGGAGGGGACTGGACGGCATCTTGCTAAGGAATGAGAGTATAGACAGAATTTTGAGAGGTTGAATAAGCACGGATAGGATGACGAGGCCGAGAGAGGAATGCGCAGAGGATGGTCGGAGTCCAAAGTTGGAGATGGAAACTGAGCTAGAGAGTGAGGATGGAAGAGAAAACTAGGCTTGAGAGACTACCGCTACAACCGTCAGTAGGGAGTGTGAATGCCTCTCCTCGATACAGAGCGAGCCAGGAGGAACTATCACTACATGACGGAGACCGCACATGCGCCACACAGGCCCCGAAGGTATCTGCATGCCCATTTCTACTGTATCGACCTGTGAGATGGACGCTCATACCTGAGGAGGGGGCCGTGTACTACCCAGCCATACGCGTGTGGGGCTATTGGGACCCTCGCCGTGGAAACTTCAAGGGCGCATGGCGCTGGGGTACGGCACCAAACGTTATGCACTCCCCCGAAAAGTACGTCTCTGAAGCAGCGCTATATTACTTATTTATTCCCACGGACACACATGCACCTTACAGTTCACGCGTGCCCGGAGCGGGGACTTACAGGCCAGATCGGTACAGACTGCCCGAATCTGGATACCCCCGCGCCAACGTGAACCCCTTTGGGTACACGTGTGCGCGTGGAGCCAGGACGGCCTACAGTGCTGAGCCCAGAGGGGCACATTAGTGCCCCAGGGCCAGTGCAGCCGGACCTCAGCTCCCATAACCTAATCTGCCAGAACTGCCAATGAGCGACCGCCATCATCGGTGGCGCCCAATACAGGACCGCCGGCCGAACCCTCCCAGGGCGGCACGTATAGCCAACCATCTGCTACCCCTTACAGGGCGGCGATGAGGGTGGTGCTTGCTGCTCTCTGTAAACCACGTATACAGATTGTCTAGGGGCACAACCCAAGGGGGTACTATTGGCGTAATTTATATAGTTATATAGTATTGTAAGCAAAGGGGTTTATACTAGTATTTAAGAGATTATCTAATACCTATCCTACAACTAAAGAGTCAGTGAAGACCTCCCATTTGAACTTACAACTAGAATTGGAACAGCACTCCTCGCACCGTTCTCGACTACCTTCCTCTAGTAGGGAGGCGCCAGTTCGGTTGACACTAGCGTCGTTCAACGTCGCCCTCACTGCCCTACGACAGCCTCAATCAGCCATTTGCGCGACGAACCAATCTTGGTGCCCCGTGAGTTTTATCCGTCCTATAACCCCCTTTCCCCGGCCCGACCACACCCGTGGCCGTTCCTCGTGAACCCCTACCCGACCTACCTGTCCTCCAGAGGGAAATGCAAGCCGGTGGCCGATCTACAGCAGCGCTCCACGGACCCCTTACTCACCACCGTTGCCGGCTGTGGTCCAATGGGATCCATCTCGGGCACCCCAACTCACCCTCACGGGCGAGTCAGAGTGACCAGAAGCAGCCTCAGTACTTCCCAGCCCGGAAAATACAGGAAATACGTCTCTCTCCGGCCTCACCGGTACCGGATACTAGGGACCCAGTATCCGGAGGGTGCCAAGGCGCTTTCTGTAAATACGACACAGAACGCCCCAACACACCCCTTCATTACCGTACGGGAGGGGTACGATGAGGAGCGACCTGCTTCGCCAGCAGGGAATACATAAATTGGCTGCCAAATCACTCAGGATGCCACCATACGGGCCATCCTGAGTAGCCAGCACAATAAAATTATATTACTATGGGAACAAAATTTGTCTCCTTGACAACTCCACAGGGTAGTACACGCTGACCCAGTTGGGCGGTGTGCACAGAGCCCGGGTTCGACAACATAGAACCTTTCAGAACGTAGCTGCAAGGCGCGCCCTGAATGGTAAATTCATAAAATATATTAATGCGTTTATTATTATAGGCTAACTTGTAGCCAGCCATGCAATATTTACGGACCCGCTGAGTGGCAGTGACTAAACGTTTTATGAGTCAAAAGGTTCGACCAATCAAGAAGCGGTCATACGGAGCGCCCTGGTTGGTACGTTAATGAGCTATTGGTACAGTCCGCTACATGGCTGCCACCGAGGTAGGGGACATCACCCTGAGGAGATGCTCACAGAATCCAGCCACCATTGGGTAATGGCCAGTCCGGTCGTAACCATACCGTGCGCCCTGAATAGTGCAGCTAAAAATTATAATAATACCTAAAACATTGTGACCACTGGAAGTCAACCAGCGACCCAGCTCATACCGTCCGAGACAGATGGCGCCGGGTGGTCGGGTCAGTCACCCCTCAAGGACCTAGTTCCCTGGACGCACACCGACGATACAGTGAGCGCCCAGGGGCCATGGCGGATACCCCGTTCTACCTGATAGTGTCTCGCGCTATCGTATCTCGATGGGTACACCATCGAGCCAAGAGAGCCGGGACTGGTACACTATCGAAAGGGGGGAATGCTAGCAAAGGTGGACGAGCACGACCGAATCCACGGAGTCGCCGCGTTTTTTGTAGACTGGAAAAAGACAATGAAGACCTCCTCCACGTAGGAAGTGCCGACACACGCGCTTCCGCGGAGCGCCGGGCTCCTTCGTAGTGCAACCCACCGGAAGCACCACCGTGGGTAGCCATCAGGCTAGGCCGCCAAGTTATCGCACCCTCACGGGAGCGGCAGAGGCAAACGTTTTGTCGCCACGGCGCCTGCGCGACCACTCCACTCCCGGGGGAGGACCACGGCAGGACATGCAACCTAGCAGCGAAGAAGATCCCCCGTGTTCCGGGAGGAGATTCTCAGCCTCGCGCATCTCCGGCTTCCCTCTTACAACAGCAGCATTAGAGGGCTGGGGAAGAGCAGACGCAGAAAACATTACGTCGGTGGTAGGGTCGAAAGCGTCCGTACAACTATAGTATGAGTCGGGTCTCTCGCCCATCTGATAGTGAGAGGGCCCGGTCTCACTCAGACCACGCCGATTACAACGGGCTTCCAAGGCCTTTGCGTCGTGCCGGTCTCGTTGGGGAGTCTATAGGGAATCCTCGGCCTTGCCGCGTAGCCTGCGTTCCTTACGGAACGCGGCAACCGCAAGATCCAGATGCTCCTGATGGTGTTTGGACTCCTCCAGTGCATGCTGAAAGCTCCTCTCGAGGATGGCTTCGTTCTCCTGATATCCTACCTCGGCCTTCTCTGAACGGCTGAGCAGAGCGCCCAGTCGGTTGAGAGCGCCACCGACGGCCAACTCCATGTTACTAATACTGAATAAGCTCTCCCAATGGCCGTTAGCTCGTAATTAGACCAGAGGGGTGCGCTTCTCCACCTTCTTTACCCACTGCATATCCAGGTGCTACAGCAGAGGTTTATGCGGTATCTGTGGTGGCTCATACGGGGAGAAGAGGGGCTCCTCACACGCGTACGATCGATAAAGGGCCGTGGCTGGCCGACCTCCCATATTGCTGAAGACCAGAGCCCTGTTGCTCGCTCCCGCCCCTGTCCCCCTAGCAATTGATGTCCCGCCGCGACCAGAGCCCTGTGGGATTAGAAGCTCCTGCAGGCCCGGCACGTGAAGTTCCGGCTATACACAAGCAACCCAGTGACAATCTACAAGGGACTGCAAATGAGAGACGTTGGGGCACACTTACGCGGTATATTCCGAACGTGTGCCCGCCACTGCTGTCTACACGACTGCCCTGACTGCTTCCCAGTCCAGGCTTTCTGAAAGCGGAAATTCTGGATTAGGAACTAGCGGGTCAAGGCCCTCGAGGCACTGCAGAATGTGATCCCCATAGGAAAGCGAGATGACGGGGACGCTACGGTGGAGATGAAACTCCTGATGGAGTTCCATCCCCATCTATACCCCTCGCTCCTGGTTCAGTAGGGCGTGGAACTCCTGCTTCACAAGAGCATTCCATAAACCCCTGCCCGCCGTCCTCGCAAAGTAAAGCGAGGCCGGTGGGTCAGTGAAGAATAGATTATCTGGAGGAGCTGCTGACCCGAGCCAAAAGAAAACCAGGGTAGAGAAATCCTCCGACGGGACCAGTAGTTCGCTAGCGGTGCGCGCGTTGCGCTTGCCCCGCTTCGCAAAAACACGATGGTCCTCCCCCGTGATGAGACGACAAAAGGCACGGGAGAGGGCTTGCGATTAAATCAAGTTGTTCTTCCCCCCACAGAAAAGGTCGACGGCCAAGGGGTACACGAAGTTCTGACATTTCACGAGCGGTATTATTTCCTTTGGCGTGCCCAGGAAGGGCACTTCAAAGCCCAATAATTGCATACGCTCAACGTACTCGGCGTGCTCGGCGCGATAGAGGAAGGAGCAGGCACACGGCATCCCCGTCGGGATGCAGTTGCGCCGCTCCGGATGCAGCGCAAGGAAGAGATGGTACCAACAGCGATCGGCTATAAAGGAGTCGTTCGCCGCCAGTAGAGCGATCACGCGTATATCCTCATACTGCTGCTATCTGGGAAATGCCATCCAAGGACCCAGCTTGCTGTTTGAATGTGGCTGCGCCTCCCTCTCCTCGCTAAGGTGGCGGAGGTTAGGCAAAGGATGAGCCTATGAATCCCGCCCACCCATCGCTGGGCGAGGCATTGAATCGGTCTCCATCGGAGTCGCATGGTCTGCAGATGAAGGGCTGTGAGCCGTCGACGCAGGACAGCTGATGGTTCTCGCGACGCCCTCGACGCCCTCCGATGACGAAACTACAGGCACAACCCCCTCATGCCGGCGCCCCGATGGCCAGGGATATATCCATCTTCACGTCGGAGGCACCGGCCCCACGAGCGACCAGTACTGCTGACGGTGACTCCGATGGATGCGAAAAATCCGTGACATCGGTAGTTTTCGGGGCGGACGCGGCTCCCTCTCCACCAATGGTGGGAGACTTGGCAGGGGCTACCGATACAGGTAGGGAGGTTGCCCTTACATGGGTTGCTGCACCGTCACAGCTGAGATCGGGCCCAGTCGGGTCGGCCGCGCCCGCTGCCAGGACGCTTTTTTCGCAGGAAGGGGGCTGGATGGCATCGTACTGAGAGCTGGAACGGAGCGCGGGGATGGAGAGATGGTGGAGAAGCTAGATAAACGCGGACAGGGCGACGCGATCGAGGTAGAATGCCAGTGGAAGGAAAAAAGGTTGAAGGGCTGGAGAGGATGACGTGGATGAGATAGGTATGCGGGGAGGATAATCGGACTCAGAAGACGGGGCTACGGGATGAAATTTTGAAGGGTGAACTATTCTACTTCTACAACCGGCGATAGGGATTATGCATGCCTTGCTCGATGCAGACGGAGGCAGGAGCCACTATCCCCACATAATAGCACTGAAACATGGACCACCCAGGCCCCCAAGGAGTCTGCATGGGCATGTCCGCTGCCTCCGCCTGTGAGCGGGACGCTCACACCTTAGGAGAGAGCCGTCTAGTACGCAGCCACACCCGGCTGGGGCTAATAGGCCCCGCGTCCTGGTAACCTCAGGGGCCATACGAAGCTGGTGTAGGGAGCAGGAG
>JAUBNZ010000719.1:0-14979 GCA_032355485.1 Bonnemaisonia californica
CGATACGGGAGGCATCGGGGTGGAGGGTGGTGGGGGTGGGCCTGGAATGATGATAACAGGCGGAATGACGGGGGGTGCGGGCGCAGGAGCAGGGGCAGGAGCAGGGGCAGGAGCGGGCGCAGGAGCGGGCGCAGGAGCGGGCGCAGGAGCGGGCGCAGGAAGGGGAATTCCAATAATTGGGGGCCGCGGACGACGAATAGGGCGGGGACGACGTATGGGGCGGGGACGACGAATAGGGGGCGGGCGGCGAATCGGGCGCGGTGTAGGGCGCGGACGGCCTTGTCCCAGCGCAGGAACACAAGCGAAACCACGTCCCAGTCTGTTCGTAGTATGATCAGTGAGGAAACCTCTGCAACGAGCGACTCGACACCTGGCATAACGGCTGCCCTCACAGTCCTGATCGGCGAGGTACTCGGATTCTCGGCAGATACTAGGGCATGTGGGCGCCTGTGGGGGGGCAACGGGGCGTCCACGGCCACCACCTCGGCCACCTCTGCGACGTCTACGGCGGCCTCGGCCACCACCACGGCGACGTCTACGGCGGCCTTGGCTGGGGCGCCTTCGACGACTCCCTCCGCTGGAGGAGTCACGGAGCGAGATGGTGAGGTCGGTGTGGGGATCAGCCTCGGATGGAAGGAGGCGGGTTGTAGAGGAGGCGGTGCCAATCCCGCTGAGCAGGAGGGCAAAAGCCAGAGAGAGAAGGAGAAGCGCTCTCATTTTTGAGGCTGCGTGGTCAATGTGGACTGCTGGGTGCTGCACAGAACTGCTCGGACAAATGGTATGCTCCGTGGGGCAGGTTGCGAAGGGATAGCAGATGGTCGATGTTAATGGATTCGATTGGAGTACTTATATATGGTGTGAAGAAACAGGGGGAGGGAAGAAAGGTTAAGGCATAGGATTCTGGGTGGTACGAACGTTGCATCGCTTCGAATTCTATCCTACCGTGGAGGCCTGAAAGGGCTATTCTCAAGGGTTCGTGCTTCCTAAAAGGCTGTGATGGGCAATTCCTGGATGGTGACTTCCCCATACGACAGAAAACCTCGATTTTTGTGCTTGTAGGAGTATTTGAGGCTTCCAGCAGAAGTATACTTGTATCATCTATCATCTGGGGAGTCTCCAGAAACTGGAAAGGTGGAAGATGACAGGAAGGTTTGGCTGCGGGAAGAACCTGCCGGGCCAGATTCGGATGCCTTGTTGACATATGATAGGAGCTGGTTTATTCGGCTTCGGGTAATCGTTTAGGAGTTGTTGACAAGGCCTCGAGCCGAGCCAGCTGCTTCAGTTCCTCTGGATGCGGAGGGATACCATATTATTTACAGTAGAATACGTGTGTGTAATCGTGGCGAATGCGCTTGCCTGGATGCTGTCTATTGTACAGCTCTGGTATGCTGCGGTCGACCGTGACATAGATCTGTGCACCCAAACTAACCTAAAAATTTCTTTGCTTCTTCACTTGAACACTAGCTGGGGGTGCATGCGGCTTATCGATGCACTCGCTTTTTCTTCCATATGGAGGATGTTTTATAAACGGTTACAGTTTATATAACAATGGTGTCACGCCTCATTATGGCGGTGAACAATTAGTCATGGTCCAGCTGCTTGGACCGAGTAATGAAATGCTGACGAGGACAGAACACTGTAGATCTAGATATTTTGCTGGGAGGGTGGGGTACGAACTAAGTGCACCCGAGTATATCTTTGTACATATCCCATATTATATCGAATTCGTAGGATAAACAGGTTACTTGGTTATCTTCCAGCATCTCGGCACCGCAAGTACGTGGACAAAGGCATTGTACAGATGCGAACCGCTTGGTGTCTGTCAACCCCACCCATGTATCAAGGGTATCAAGGGGGCGGGGGGCGGGGGGCGGAGGGATACACGGATACCAGAGGCACCCAGTACCCCAGGACAGCATGCATAATGCACATCACACATGTCCCTCAGAAGCTGTATGAAGTTGGTGGTTTCTCATCCGAATCGGATACAACAGCGGCGGTTGTGGGGGCTCGGTTGTCGAAGGAGGGAGGCCAGGTTTTCTTTGAAGCCTGCCGCATGCAGGAAGAAACATTTTATTGTCGATAATTCCTACTCTATGCGGCAGGGAGGCCAGGGGTACCTGTTGAGAGCCATCTGTAGCAGAGGGTGGGCCAGCCTGAGACTGAGACCAGATGCATTGGACTAACGATCTGTCTGTGTGCACGTCGCGTATAACGCGGACAACGATACAGTGCCTTTGTAAGATGCAGTGAAATGACATAAAAAACCGGGGGCTGAATTTGACGACAATCAACCCCGAAGAGGCCGTACAAGCTCCTCATGGCCCACATCAAGCAGTATTGGGGGAGAGTCCTAGTTCTTCAGTTGTGTTGCTTCCAATCTGTCTATGGATGGTAGAACAGTGACAAAAAATGCCAGACTGTCTGTGGCTTGCTTCGAAATTTGGTTACTAGGGCGCCTCTCGCTGGGTGGCGGAGTATCGAAGGTGGCGATCGGAGAATTATCAATGTGATACCATGACAACGTAACATGAATAAAATCATACACGTTCGGGTGTATCATACACCACGATCTCTGAGATGGAAACAACCGAAGCAACGTACACTTGCTTCTCGAGAAGCAGTCCGCACTGTTGAGGATGCATCTTGCGTGCCCTACTTTTTCAGTACTTTACTGCTGCTGCTGGCAAATTACATTATACATACGTAGATTACAACCATTAGACACAGAGCGCAATAATGCACTGGGTATGATTAAAAGTGGCAATGGTGACTCTCGAACTTGGTGATATTTAACCCTTGGTATATTCTACCTTTCTTACATCCCATCCGAGAAAGAGTGGACTCAGAGAGTGCAATTCCTCTTGCATATATTTGTCTTCTGGTCAATTCATACTTCATACTTCGGAAGGGTAGATGGCCGCGGAGGGTTTATGGAACGAGGGTCATAACACAAATTTCAGGGTACAGTAATGGATTGCAAAAGCAGTCTGACGCACACAGGTGCAGGTCCTTGAAATTCGCTGTGTCTAGAGCACTAAAATGGTGGCAAAATGGGGGACACGGAGCAGACATATTGACAATATGCACCGAGTTAGTAAACATATTTCTTTACAGTGTCTCTTCGCCTTGATGAAACGTTTCTCCGCATATCAGACTATGTCATACACTCCAATCTCCGAGATATCAGATATCATTCTCTACGATATCTTTTGACAGTGGGTGCATCCAGAAATTCAAGTTCAACAAATTTAAAAAACAAATATAAATTTGTTAAAGTAAAACCAGGATAAGGTAAGAATTGGGAAAGCTGCGATTCCAAGCTCCTTACGAAAGAAACCAGTTATTTTATTTTTAAGTTAGCTCTGCCAACAACAGGCCGATTTCCCCATTTTAGGCTCAAATTGCAGACATTCCCTAGAGCTAATTTTCTAGCTGGTCTGTAGTAGCCAAGGATTCCTTACGATAGTTCATTCATAAAAGTAGGTATCCCTTTAATTTGCGCACTTCAGGGCACCTATTTTGTAAACCTAACAGCTAGCCGATAATGTCTGCACGATTAAGCGTTCCAAACTCTTCCGGGGAGATACAGTAGTCACGCATCGGTTGATCGTCACCTGCATGCAACATACCGTTTAAAAACTTCCGGTGTGAATTTACATCAAATCGACACAAGTATGATTTTCTAGCGCTCCCCTGTACTGCTCCACAACCTCTTCGCTGCGTCGAATTATTTCCTCCCATGCTGCGTCAAGGAACTGGATTCTATAGGAATTAGTAAAGGAGCTTCACGGCCTCGGAGCGGGAAGAATAAATTATTTACTGGTTCTACCTCTTCGATTTAGCTAAGATTTCATTCGATGTAATCGGAGATGAAGTCGAAGGCATACAAATTGAAACGAGTGAAATCGGCACTGTAATGACGGAGAAAACTAAAACATTCGAGTTCTTACCGTATCCTGGTCAGGCTTTTAAATTTCGTGTCAATCCTTCACGAAATTTGTGCACATACAGTCCGGTGCATAAGTATAAAAATGTGTGGAATTATATGTTTTCTTTGTTTTTGGTACTATGGGAAGGGGTTTCGGGGATATGGGATCTAGAAAACCTATTTTTGGCGCATAAGTATAATATCTATACAACGTTATCACACATTTAACATATATAAATAGTTGATTCTTCCTCCCTTTGCTTGTATCACTTTAACACAACGCTTGATCATAGGTCGTATGACAGATAGAATAGTGGAATGCTCAATTTCATCCCAACTGCTCTTGATGCATTCCACTAGATTTCCAACAGTTTGAAACAGCTTCCCATTTCCATATAACTTCCTAGCCAGAACACCCCATATATTTTCAATTGGGTTTAAGTTCGGTGAGTACGCCGGCCGCACCATAAATTCCATTTTAGCAGCACTAAACCATTCTTTCATTCCATTTGAGATGTGGACGGGCGCGTTGTCCTATTGAAAAACTAACGCCCCAGCATACATCGCATATGAAAAGCGCAAGAGGTAATCCTCTAAGACATTATCATACCTCTTAGAGTCAGCATTTCCATGAATAATCGAAATATTGGTGTTGCCCTTTGATTATAAACCAGCCCAAACCATTAAAGATGCCCCTCCCGAGTTCCTGGAGAAGAATTCTTTCTTTTCCTTCCGTAAATCATGCCAATAATACTTGTAACAATCTGGGCCGTCCAGATTGAAATTTTTCTCGTCACTAAATATTACGTTATCCCACTCCATGTTCCAGTAGGCATGACCAGCACACCATTCGATCCGTTTACCTTATGGAATTCCTTCAACGGAAGAGTCTTTGTCATTTTCGTATACTTATAATTGTTTTTTCTCCTGAATTCCCTCCAAACCGTATGCCTGGACACTTTTAGCTGCAGACTGTCCCGAATTTGGCGGCACCCCAAGACCCCTTTAGCCATTTCCCTGTTAATTCTGAGACTATCACCCGGAGAAATCTTCTTTGGACGACCGATTCGACCTGTAGTATGTAATAAATAGGGTCACACAAGAAATTATGTACGGGTGTCAATGACCTTTTCAGGTTCCGGGCCATCATCGTTAAGGTAAGGGCCTGTCCTTTCCATTCAAGTAAGCTGTTCTGCTCTGCTTTAGACAATGGAAGACCGCGTGGCATTGTGTAGTAGGGAGGATTGGAACTATTTTGTGGTCAACAGAAAGTTCTTTATTGATGTAGCTACGATGCTCAATGCATTTTCTGACCATCAGTGCCTCACTAACTTCCGATTTAAAGAAGCAGTTAACGGAAAACTGTGCAAAATGGTGAACTGGAGCGGTGTGCCTGCACACAATCACTACCATTGCAACCCGATCACGGCTATTTGCTTATGTATACAATGTCTCGCTACAACGTGCCGGTGGTTTGACCTTGAAAAGAAATTTGGTCTCTTTGCTTCTCCAATTTCAGAGTATTTTGGGAGATGTTCGAGCTGATCATAGAAGAGTATGAGGAGGAAGGATGTGAAATGGGTGCCGAGAGAAGAGCTTGCCGACCCGGAGCCGCGAAGAGGTGCGCTTATGATTGGAGAGTACGAGGCTAGTGACGAAAATGCCTTTCACACGATTTTTGAATGCTATTACACGTCGCTCACGGGCCCACGGCTTTACGTGCTACAGATGAGGGGCAACTTCCTGAGATCTCGGGCTCTGCTCTACGCAGACACTGTACACGCATGTGGTTCCCGGCTCAAAAGTTGTGTTGGATTTATAGACTGCACAAAAATTAGGATGAAAAGACGCGGTCGGAACGGGAGTCGGGGAAGCGTTCGTGCTACTCGGGACATAAGAGTATTCATTGTTTAGTTTATCAAACTTTAACAACTCCAGATGGACTCATGTTTCCTTGTTTGGCCCAGAGGTTGGAAGACGACATGATACAACACTTCTTCGTGACCGTAACTGGGAAACAATTATGGAAAATACATTAAAATAATGGCAGACAATTCTATATTTACTGCGACGCCGCATATTGCTTGAGGCCTTGGATACAGAGAGTGTTTCTACAGGAGATCCTGTCCGAAGAGGAGAAAAACTTTAATACCCTTGTTGTACAAAAAGTCCCGTCGGAATTTAGAAAGTTAGTAACCGCGAGAGTGGGAGGGACGTTCCGAGGGAAAGGGGGTAGCACGGGAAGGAGGCTAGTTCAATGGGCGCGCGAGCTGGGCCGGACGGTGATGGAATTCCGTAGCGGGAGCCGGTAGCTTGTAGACTAGTTTTAGGGCCAAAGGGTGCTTACCTCTCTATCTTTTTGGGTTGGCCGCGAGCAACTTGGTTAAGTATGCTCGCGGCTTTCGCAACTCACTCCTTTAATCTAATTGCTCTACTTCTATCATTTTCTAGTGACTTTTTAAATTGCGCTACCGTATTTCGGAATATCCACGCTAGCCACTCCGGGACAGGGTCTCCGAGGTGACCCTACAGAACGTCAAGGAGGACTCGCTGCTTACCTCGCTGGACAGGGCTCACACGTGGACGCCACCCGGTGCGCCAGTGTTGCCATTTGTACGGGTTACCTGTCTGTCTTCCTTAGCCGACCGGTTACTCGGAAGTGACAGCCGAGATTTTATCACTGGCCTTCCTCCTTAATTTCGGGCACGTCCTCGGCCCGTATCAGTATTCTCCGTCTTTTTCCGTAATTTTTGGAATATTCCCGTGTCCCGCTTATGACCCTCTGTAACGGGCCAGATAAGATACATCCAATCCCCCATCGAGTTGTGGTTTGGACACAGCCAATCCCCTTTCAGCGTCTGCTCCGTGCGGATATGTCCCGTAGGTGCGCGCCCACCACTTCCCCCTCCTCAAGGCCGAGGGTCGTCCCGACCGACTGCAGTGTACGTCGGCCAAGTGGGGCCGCCGCTCCGAGCAAGGAGGAGACTCATTCACGCTACCAGGTACCGTTTCAGTGAAAATTCCGTCATTGGGACGCCGGAGCCCTGGCCATTTTTGGGGAATTGGCGCGACAGGTTTGGGGACAAATCGCTCCGTCATGCTTTGTTTATTCGTCCTGTTTTTCCCCGACCTCCAGGTTTCGGGAAATGTGCCCGAACTACCGTTCCGGTTTATCTGCGGCATGGTCGGGGGTATTGAGAGCCCTACGGTGGTCCGTGCCGTCCCTCAGTAGTGACCGGTGTGTGATGCCGATCGGCGAAGGCCGTGCGGAAACTCACCTTTTGGTCGGAAGTCAAGGTGCTTCGCTTCGGCGCGTTCGACGAGTTGGATCCTCCTGCGTACAATTCTCCGGTCGGAGCGGGGCAGGGCCCTCCGGTTCGCCGCGTAACGACGGTTCGGAAAGCGTTGATTTTCATACTGTATGGTCAGCTTCGCCGATCTTCAAAATCCGTGCGGAAACGCACCTTTTGGTCGGAAGTCAAGGTGCTTCGCTTTCCGAACGTTTTGGCGCTTTCGACGCGTTGGATCCTCCGGTGAGCGAATCTCCCATCGGCATGAGGCAGGGCTCCCTCGTTCGCCGCGTATCAGAGTTTTCCTGAGGGCGGAAAGCGATGATTTTTTATACCGTACGGCCACCTTTGCGGATCTGCAAAATCCGTGCCGAAACGCCCATTTGGTGGAGAGTCAAGGTGCTTCTCTTTTCGAACTCTTGAGATGACTCGACGCCCACTGACGTTCCGAGGACGGCTCGCTACTCCATTAAGGCCTGCGAAGTCCGGTTCGGTCGCTACGGGTATACCCCTCCGTTCGGGAATCGTTGATTTTGGTACCGTACGGCACTCCGGATGAGGACGGGCGGTGGGTGAAAATCGTCGAATCCAGGCTGGGAACGCATACCGATCGGGAAACTTATGTCGCGGAGCTTCCATACGACTGAGGTCACTCGAACGCTATTGGTGCCCTGGTCTCGGATTTCCGCTCGGTTAACACCGGCGCGGAGTGGTTCACCCTCCAGTAAATTATTTTTCACAGGTGGGAGAGTGGCCTTTTCGGTACGGTAGACCCGTTTTTGCTTCTTGTGGTTCGTTCCGTAAACGGAGCGTCCCGGAACTTAATTCGTAGGAGATGGGGTTTTCCGCACTCGGCGGCGGGCAAACGGTCGACCGGCGTGGATGCGTTCAAAGCGCGTGATGGTGTTACCCGGAAGGAGGTCGTCTGACTCCCAGGTGTCCTGTTCTGGCCCACAGCTACACCACGGTACACGGTACCAACTCCCAAGCGGATCGTCTGTTCGGTGTACCAGGCGGTCTACCGCGATCTCCTGAGGGATACGCTCCGTGTCGGGTGGGTTTGGGGGCTGTCCCCCGTCGGGGTAGCTTGAACGGAGGACGGTACGGACGCCGCCACCGTTCGGGTTGAGTAGAGCGGGTGCTCACTTTCAACGTCCGCCTCGTTGAAGGGAGCGGGCAAGGAAGCGTTGGCATCTCCCGCATGGGTTTGGTTGTCGAAGACTTCCGACCTCGGAACGGCTACTGTCGTCGTGGTATCCGTCTGGGTTTCGCTTTCCTCTGGTGGAGCGATGAGGCCGGAAGGGCGGGGCATCCGAGTCAAGCGGTTGATGCTGACTGTATTGGTCAACCCGTCTTGCTCTATGGTGACCGTGTGTTCAGTCACCGTTCGGACGAGAAATGGCCCTTCCGATTTCGGTAAGAGCTTAAGCGCCGTCGCTTCGGCCGAACAGGGGGAGCTGCGCAGGAAGCTCCATCCTTACGCAGTGGTCGGTCGACGAAAACTAGATCTCCCGGATGGAATTCAGGAGTGAATCGTACCTTACGGTCGAAGGCAGCCTTATAGCGTTGCTGCGCGCGTGTTGACCGATTTCCGGTGTGTAGTAGGGTCGACGCCAGGCGTTGCAATGTCAGGCGTTTCACCCTGGCCGGCTATAGCGATGTCATATCCATATGGGGGACATCGACATTAGAACCCGTAACGGTTATCGGTCGCGGGTGGCGAGTGACCACCAAATCGAAGGGGGTCTTTCCCGGTGGTTCAGTGGACCTGCATATTACATTCGTATGTCTACGGTTGGATGTACACATCCCAATCTGCCTGATGGTCCTCCACATAGTGGCGAAGACGTAGTACGATAGTCTTGTTAAACCGTTTAGTCTGACTATTAGTCTGCGGGTGATATGTGGTCGTCAGATAGTGTTTAACACCAATCATCTCGCAGACGGATTCGAAGAATTTTGCTGTCAGCTGGGGACCGTTGTCGGTCAGAACCATGTTCGGGGCACCGTAAACATAGACTAAATTGTCAAGAAATGCGGCAGCCACCACTTGGGCCGTTTTTGTCCGTAAGGGTAGGGCGCGACAGAATTTGGTGAACCGATCGGTGATTACTAGGACGAAACGATTACCGATGGCGGTTTTGGGAAAAGGTCCCAAAATTTTCATGGAGACGAACTCCAACGGTCCCGCCGCGGGAATAGCTTCATCTCATGTAGCGTCCAATACGGGATACCGCGATTATTCGCGCAAGAAGCGCAGTCTCGCACCACAGCTAGGATTCCATTCGCCATTTGCGGCCAGTAACAATCCCGACGGAACGTGTGGTACATCCTCGTGCCTCCCGGGTGTCCGGACAGTCGGGGTACTGCGCGAGGTAGAGGAGCCTTGGACACAAGGAGCGGGGTATAACCCTCAGGAGGGCCCCATCCAGCTTCGACTTGCGCACTAGGAACCCGCCTCGGTCAACGTCGAATTGCGACTTCGGATCCCCGACGGTATCGGCCTTGTCTTTGCAGAATATGTCTTCAGCTTGTTCGCGGAGGAGTTCCTCCGGCGTGATCGGCATCACCTTGGGCTCTTCTGCTCCGATCGCGAGGACAGCCGGCAGTTCCGTTCTTCGGTCTTCATCGGGGTCATACCATGTACCAAATTCGGTCTGTTAGCCTTCTCCCGCTCGGTTGAACTCGACGACGAAGCACGGAACCTCTTCTTCCAGTTGTTTCTTGTCTAATCCGTCCGTGGGAATCCGTGAGAGGGCGTCCGCCTGACGATGGATGATTCCCGGACGGTATTCTACAACGTAGTCAAACTCCACGAGGCGTAATCTCCATCGTGCCAACCGGCCGGAGGCGTCCGAAAGGTTTAAGATCCACTTCAAAGCATTGTGGTCCGTACGGAGAGTAAATTTCTCACCGTAGAGGTACGGACGTAACGTGAGGATACTCCAGACGATGTCCAAACATTCCTTCTCGGCAGTACTATATTTACGTTCCGCCCTGGTCAGCGCTCGGCTCCAGTATCCCACTGGTTTCCTTCTCCCGTCTGGTTGTTCCTGTAACAGGGTATACCTGATGATCGCAGGCGTCCGTATCCAGGGTGTAGTGTTTTCCGTGTCGGGGAAGGGCCAGTATCGGCGTCTTTACCAGTCGGCTCTTGAGCTCCTCAAATGCTGCTGCTTCCGTTTCGGTGAGGGCCCCAAATCGCACTGGTTCTCCTTTGCCCAACTTCTTGTAAGTGGGGCTGCGATTCGCGCTAACCCTGCTACGAACCGCCGGTAGATGTTGTATAAACCCAAGAAGGATCGCAATTCCGTTTTGTTTCGGGGGTGTTTCGCCTGACGGATGGCGTCCGTATTCCGTAGGGCGACTGCTAACTTCCCGGCACGGATTATATGACCTAGGTAGTCGACTCGATCGACGAAGAAAGCGCATTTTCTCAACTTCAGGGAGACCCCCGCCTTGTGCTGGAGTGAAAATACCTCACGGACATGTCGAAAGTGTTCCACCTCGGATTTAGAGTAGATGATTACGTCGTCCAAGTAGACTAACGCGAACTTCCATTTCACCTTGACAGGATAATATCCACCGCTCGCTGAAATGTGGCGGGGGCGTTGCGCAAACCGAATGGCATTCGCTTGAAACGGTATAACCCACTGTGGCTGGTGAAAGTAGTCTTGTCCTTGTCGTTCTCATCTATTTCGACCTTCCATTATCCGCTGTTGCAATCCAGGGTTGAGAATATCGACGCGTCCCCGAGGGAGTCGATGCATTCATCTATCCTGGGCAGCGGATACGAATCCCGTTTGGTTAGCGCGTTGAGCCGTCGATATTCTACGCAGAAACGCATTGACACGTCCTTCTTAGGGATTAAGACTACCCGGCTTGACTGTAGTATTTACAGAAAGTTCCTGAACACCCTCCGGATACTAGTGTCCCTAGTAGCCGGTAGCGGTGGGGCGGGAGAGCAAAGTGTATCCTTTCGCCTCCGGTCTGAGGAGCCTGAGGCTGCTTCTCGCGGCCCTGCCTCGCCCAGGAGGGTGAGGTAGGGATAGCGAGGTGGAATACCCACTCAACCACGGCCGGCAACAGTCGTGGCGAAGGGATCCTTGGAGAGCTGCTGGTGAGCCGCCCGCCGGCCTGCCTGTCCCTCAGGGTGATTGGTAGGTCGGCTAGGGTATCGTGAGGCACGGCCACGGATGTGGTCGTACCGGGGACAAAGGGGGGGTATAGTACGGATGAAAGCTAACGGTGCACCACGTGTGGTGTGTCGCGCGGATGGTAGGTTTGTGGGCGGTCGTGGGCTGTGAGGTCGACGTGGAGCCACGCTGGTGCTAACCGATCCGATGCCTTCCTTCTTAGGGGAAGGCAATCGAGAACGGCGCGACGCGTGCTTTTCCGCAAAGTTGAGTTGTAACGTCAAAGGGAAGTTCTTCGCTGACTCTTTAGTTAGTAGGATAGCTGCTCAGCTAATCCCTTAAATACTATTGTACATCCCTTTGCTTACACTATTAATAAATATGCACATTAAGCCTATGGTACCGCCAGGTGGCCGGCAACTCCCTTTGTCCATGTGGCTTATAGTAGAGGGAGCACCTTCCACCTTCCACCGCTATCCCGCGAGGGCTAGACGGCGATTGGTTGGTCGGTGCCGACCGGTAACGGGTCGGCCGGCGGTACAATAATGGGCGGCCACCAGTGCTGGCGGCTGCCCATTTTCAAGTATAGCAGCCCAAGCTGCAAGGGCTCAGGTCCGGCTGGACTGGACCCAAGGCATTGGAATGCCCCTTATGGGCCCAGTGGTGTCAGCCTCCTGGCCCCATGCGCACACGTGTGCCCATCCGGGGTACACGTGGGCGCGGGGGAAACCGGAATCCGGAAGTCCGTACCGATCTAGCTACAATCCCCTTTCCGTGCACGCATGTATTTTCGAAATACACGTGTGCTGGCGAAAATGCATATAACAGAAATAAATAATTTCCACGCCCGTTAAGTCCCGTGTGCCTACGCACGTGCCCTTAGTGCCGCACGCCTCAGCGGGCACCGTGCTACTGAGGTAATCACGGGGTGGGGCTTAGTAGCCCGGGCCAATAAGGCCTGGTACTACATGGCCCCCTCCTGAAGGGTAAGCGTCCCGCTCACATGTGGATGAACCTTAATTGACCACACAGACTCGCGAGGGCCTGCATGGCACATGTAGGCTCTTCCTCGTAGTCTTTATGTCCGCTCGTAGTCACTCCCATCTCGTTGTTCATCCCTTCTCAACGTTAGAATCCTCCCTTTTCGAGTTGTCCCAAATCTCTTGACCGTTCCCACATATTCGCCTCACGCCGACCCGCTTCCCGCGCGGCTCCAATCCCTATATCCACCATGAGCTCCTTGGTTCTTCCTGAGCCATCGCCATTGCCTTCCATCGTCCAGCTCCATTGTCCTGTTCGCCAATCAGTCTTATACCCCTCGTGCGTTTCCTTTACGATCGCCCAGAATCATCTTCCCTTGTCTCCTGCAATGCCCTCAACACCCTTCCTTCCTTCTCCGCCAGTTATTGCGCCGTGTCGGTGCGAGCACGGGCGCAAAGGCTGGATAGTCTACTGAGGTGCCTGTCCGTGCTCCTCCCGAGGCGGGAAGGGAGCCGGAGGCGCCCGCTGACCTGGCAATCGACTTGACGTCCTCGTCGCCCACTACTGGTAAGGCTCAGGAGCAGCCGGCCACTCGCGCGGTGGGTGCTTCCGCGGTAGTGATTCTCTCAGCATGGGCTGCCCCCGCAGGGACCCCACGTCATGCCTGTACTGTTTTTCTCCCGATTGAGCCGGTTGGAGGCTGCCTCTCCCCCATGGACATAGACACCGCGCACACCTCCTTGCTGGGGTGCGCGATGAGACAGCTCCTCGTCTCCCCGGACTCCCAGACCTCGTGGAGGACTAGGAGGAGCTTCCCTACCTCCAAAGCAAGCTGGTTCCTTGAAAGCTGGCTCCTTGGCTAGCATTGGCGTTGGCAGAAAATAATGAAGATACATCTCTGCTCTCGCGCTTGGCTGCGGGTGATGTGACACTCGCGGGCCGCTTTTGGTCCCATCTATTCCTCACGCCGCACCCCGAGAGACGCTATCGCGTCCATCCGGGGATACGGTGTGATCGTTCGTTCCTCTACCAGTCCTTCGAAGCGGAGTATGTCGAGCGGATGTTGCCCGCGCTCTTTGAAATGCCGTACGAAGGCATGCAAACCGAGCTTATCCCGCCAGTCAAATGTAAGGGCTTTGTCTACCCGCTCGCCGAACCGAAGTTACGCAGCGTGAAGGTTGATTTAATGAATTCGCGGGCCCTCTCCGGTGGATTTCATCGCCTCATCACGGGAGAGGACCATCGCGTCTTCGCGAAGTGGAATAAGCGTTCGGATCGTTCGGCCAGCGAGCTGCTATTCCCTACGGAGGAGTTTACCCCTGAATTCTTACTGGCTTGGTCCGGCTTCTCCTGCTGATCATTTTATTTTCCCAGACAGACCGGCCTCGCTATACTTCTCAAGGTCGGCGGGCCGGTCAGGATCGAACGAACAGGGACGACAGAAGTTCCATTCCCTGCTTCACCAGGAGCGATGGGTGGTGATGGGGATGGCGCTCCTCAGGGAGTGCCAGCTCCATCGATCCATTCCCGTGATATCGCAGTTCTGCGGTGAGTATATCCTTAAGTGCATTGATAAGCTGGAGCCCCTTTCGCCTAGTCTAGACTTTCTTCAGTCGGAAAGCCTGGAATGGGACGCGGTGAAGGCTGTGGTGTTTACCGCCGTCGCGGGCACCCGTAAAGAGTATTCCTCGCACGTGGGCGCGGATCATTCCAGTATCCCTTCCTTCAAAGATGGCCGCTGTATTGCTTGCGTGCTCTCCAGGGGCCGAGTGCCTACCTCGCGGGAGGTGCTCTTGCCGCGGGGAGTGGGGCGTGGGGTACTGACAGCTTCAAAGCGGTACAATGATCCCGCGGGACACCGGGCCCCGGCCTACCGTTTGACGGAAGGTCGGGCTCACCCGGCTCCTCACCACCCATCGATGTGTGAGGAGCAAAGAACTCCCAATCGCCCGACGGCCCAGCCCCCTCAGAATCTATTGCAGCACCCCTTGGAGCTGCGATGGATCTAGAAAGCTGAGGACATTACACCAGTAGTAGCGCTTACGGCTAACGGGCACATGGATAGCTTGTTTCCCGAGGGGAACATGGAGTTCACCGTGGGTGGCGCCCTCTACCGACTGGGCTTTTTGTTGGGCCGGGCTGAGAGGACCGTAGACCCGTATTGTGAGAAATTGGCCATCCTAGAGAAGGCCTTTCAGAAAGCCTTAGAGGACTCCCTGCGTTGGAAGGCTAGGCTAGCGGAAGCGGATGCGGCGTACCGAGAGGAGCGCGGGTTCCGGCATAAGGCAGAAGCGGCCCTTGGAGCTTCTCATAGGGACGCCCCTGCTCCTCGCCGGGAGGATCGCGAGGGTCGGCACACTCGTCGACGCTTAGAGGGGTTTGGGCCTCCGCACCTATTCGGGCGCGGAGGTCCAGCCGTTGCCTCCGGCAGTGGGGGGTCGTTCGATGCTGCCCTTGAATTAATGTCTGCTGTAACGCCCCCACGCCAGCCCTTTGGAGACGTTGGTGTGGGAGTGCCCATGGCGCCGGATGCTGGTTACCCGTCAACATCGGCTGCTACCCCAGCGGGGCGAAGCCTGAGGGGCGACATGGGGGCTATCTTTCGGCAAACCCGTCGGAGGGTCCGGGAGATCGCCGACGT
>JAUBNZ010000720.1:0-14972 GCA_032355485.1 Bonnemaisonia californica
TACATCAATGCATTGCAACAATGTAGGAACTATGGTACAATTAATGCGGTCGAAGGGGTTTCTTGGGCATGATCACAGAAGCTCCGAAACCCCCCGGAACGTGCTCGGTGATGATCCAGTCGAGCTCAGTGATAGAGCCGTACAGGATTTAATACTCAATTTTGAGAGTTACGGTAGAAGGACTGCTGAACTTCATTCTAGTGTACTGCTTCCTGATGTTTTCCGGAAGCTTTCAAAGGAATAATATAACAAAGAGTTCAACGGGAAACGATTCCAATGTTTGTGGACGAGGGCTAGAATTATTCCTACAGCGGGAAATATAATGGAATCCTATAAACCGGAAACGTCACCACAGCTAACCAAAGCTGATAAGGATCCTAAGAAATCATTCTATGAACGTCGAATTATTCTGAACAAGCTGATGACTACATTGACACTTGCTGAGCATGCAGCGACAACCGGGGGACATTGAAGAAGCTGAACAGGCCCGGACAAAGTGGAATTTACTACATTCTGCTCGGTACCTTATGTCACCATACGCAGATGCGTACAGATCTACATCAAATGAATCCGTTCTGCATGCGAAGAAGAGCCAGATTCTGTCATCTATAGATTTCAATTTGGATGACAGAGATGAAAATGGCATCAGCTCGGGAAGAATACGAGATGATGAAGAAGAACAGGATGTGACGCCAAATTTTAGAAAGGTTGTATCGTATTATTACGACTATCATTTCAATCCATACTCTTCAGTAATAATTGACCTCATGAACCACATATGTATACGTGGAAAGCATGGACGAAGAGGTAATTCTATTTTTCAAGTTACTGTCCTGAAGCTGAAGCATATATTTCGTCCTCGGTTCTTGGGTAATAGAAGCAAACACCTGAAACAAGTGCATCTACACATTGATGAACCCACTATCGTTATCCCACAGAAACTTGATGAGCAAGGAAGGCGAGATGTTATGCGTACCGTTGATGGAGACATGGACGACCTGTACAGAATAGGATTCCTTCTTCCAATCACTACACCGTGGGAGGCTATAACGAGCTCTAGGAAAAACAGAGATGAAATTCCATCACTACATTTGTATTGCGGTGCTCTAGCTTCTATAGAACTAGCGGAAGAGAACTGTCTATACATAACAGTTCTCATGTACGGCTGTTGTTCTGCTTTAAAAGCAGCTGTATCGGCACGAAAGTTTGAATTTCTTTCCTGAACTAGCCATGCGCACTGACCTATGTTCCTCCCTCGGGAGGGCGAATTTTACATTGGTGGTACACAGAAACACAAATCGCAATCAGTGCTTCAAAGCAATACTTCTCTGGATCAAACAACAGAAAATGATTCAATTAGCGATCCATTCACTTCAAACAAAGTAACAAGCATTCATATAATGTACGAAACTCCGGGACGCTGCGCTCTGTAACAGAAGATGACGTTCTGCTTCGCATCCCACGCACAGCTGTTCTGAGTATGTCAAATTCTGAAGGGATTCAAAATATGTAATGTCTGTATACAACATGGAGAGGCTGAGACCAGATTCGTAGCATCCTTTAAAACATTCGTGTCGCCGATGCTGATACAAAAATATGGTTCCAGCAGTGCCAATACTCAAGAGCAGTATGCTTCGTCTATGCGCTCAGACATTGTAACGCGGCACACAGTACAGAGTAATGCCAATGGTACTGGTTTATGCAGCTGTGTTGTATTGTCTAAAGATACCGATGTTACCATGATACTATCACTGGCGGAAGTACTGCATGGCACAGGGGGTGTCCATGTAATGGGGGAAAACGTAATCGAAATCGATACTCTCTTGCGAAATATAAGAAAGAATGGTATCAATCAAAAACACTCTGGCTATTCCGTTGCATTATAGAATCGCAAAACTGCCGACTTACTCTACTTAATTGTGTCGTAGACACATTTCCACTACCAGATGTCTTCATATATGTTATAGTGCATGAAATCTCCGTTGTGTCCCAATTTTCCGATAGATACAGATTAGCGACCTCTCATTCACCCTTCCATTAAGTTCAACCATCGTCTTAAGTACATAACGTGACACTCAAAATTATTCCGTACGCAATAATCCATTTTCGGGATTCCATAATACCAGGACATATATTCAATACACAACGCATACTTCTCAGGTCCAATACGTTTCGTCCATAATATTACTGGATACAAAATTTGTGTCAATGTGTAGAAGTCCTCATGCGCCTTCAATCGAGACCAAACCAACCTCCTTCGAATCGATTGCAACGACAAAACGGTTAGCCTAAGTGATACTCGGGTACCAACTACGCCATAATCTCGGTGCGAAATTGATGTGACAAAGGTCTAAAATGCCCTCATATGAACCAAAATGGGAACTTCTAAGTGAGCTCAAATCGTTCAAAATCACACATTTTACAATTTTTCCCTATTTGTTTCGAGACTCACGGACTGTTTAGTGGATTCTAAAGGAAACAACCTTAGACACTGCCACCCGTTCTGTTTCAAAATCCATTCCAAATCATTTTCTTCACAAGGGGAAAATTTTGATTGGCTTACACTGAGTTTCAATTTCTAATTCCAAATAGTTGGAATGAAACGTAGTGCCCACGCACTCGTAAATTCCAACTATTTGTTTCAACGACACTGTTCATTTCATTTACCGATTCAAGAGTAAAGCGCTACTGTAGCAGCGCTTTGCTCTTGAATGACGCTGTAGGGTAGCGGAGTACTATTAGTACTGCTTTTACATACAATAGCTGTGTGCATCACGATGAAAGGGGGAGCCGGTGAGGTTTCAGATGTAGTATTGAAGGAGATACTTGAGATTGATTTGGAAGACCAGGAGGAAGCTGGAAGCGTTCTGTACTGGTGGCAAATGGTTCTTCAGTCGTACGTGATAACTGAAGAGAGCGAATCGAAAGGCGGGTCGCGGAAGGGGAAGACCGGAAACATCCAGAGCTGTCATCACATCATGCATGCGCGCTACATGGGGAATTACTTCTGGCCTGAAGACCAGGTGAACCCTTCAATGGGAAGGAAAGTTCCATTCCATCCATAAATTACATTCAGAACCCGATTTAGAATGCCTCGTGTCGTGTTTAAAAAATTATGTAAAAGCCCCGTTCCGAATTGCGAATACTATCGCCAGGGACTGAACGCTGACTGCTGTGGCCGTATGGGAATTACTCCTTTAGTCAACGTTATTGTTTCATTGCGAGAGCTATCCTACGGATTCTGATGAAAGCACCTCGCACCTTCACGTAATGCAGTCGCACCGCAGAAACTGGGCATAAAAGATAGTGGCTCGCTGACGCATCACCAGCAGCAACAGATTCTTCAACAAACAGCTTGAAACCTTTGTAAATATCGATCTCGAGTGTTTTCTTCTTCTGTCCGACGCCCTTAAGCGGGTTCCCCGACGCTCGTACGAAAGTGCGACATGCAAACAAGCTGGCCTTCGAATACCACTTGCAGTCTGCTCCCATTGCAGGGCGCAGGCGTGGGCGCAGGCGTGGGCGCAGGCGCGGGCGCGGGAGTGGGAGAGAGGTTGTAGATGCGTGCTTCTGTAGGGATTAAAGCGCGGGAAGGAACGCAACGAAACCAAGCAGGTTCCGCAAGTTTTCAATTGGAGATTGGATTGGAACTCGCACTTTTCTGTTCCAAATGTGCCCTTTTTGGATCAGAAAAATCTTGCTCCATTCCAATTGCGTTGGAATGGAACACGAGTGGCTATCGACTTTTCAAAATATGTTCCAAATGAATATAATATGATCGGTCAAAATAGAATGGATTTTGAAACAGCACGAGTGGCAGTGCTCTTAAATAGTTATGAGTTAGATACAGCGATTCCTGCAACCCGAACTGTGAATATCATAACCGCCCAATTTCAGCAGGCGGAAATATTACTTTCTTTTTTTAATTCGTGATTTATTAAACCTTTCCCCTGACAGAGGAGTGGACCTCTTTGTAAGCTCAGCTGAGGTATGTTTTGATATCATACTTGCGGTCGCTTGTCTTGGATGCCCACATTACTGTAGCCATCCAGTCAGGCGGAATCTCAAAACGAACTGCATTCCATCTTCTCTCCGGCCCTTGTTATCCACTACCACCCTCGAGCTTCCTGAATGAACTAATCTTTCCTCTTCGCAACGTCTTCGAAACCGTTTCGCAACATCGAGCCAACAAGGACATATATATGTAGGGCGAGCAAAAAGCATAACAACTTTAAAAGCTATCTAACAACTTCATACTCGTCTTAGCAATGGAAGTCAATATACCGCGGAAGCCTACGCCTCCCACAGTTGTCACACACCTGGATAGCATGGACAAGTATCACCCCGTGGATTGGGTGCTTTTCATGTTAGTTCATCGTTCCAAACTTTAAATAGCAAAGAACGGGCGGGCAGGAACCTGCCTGCGCGTCAAGTCAGTGTTCCTCAGCATGATATCACGCATCACCGAGCCGCTCTCACGCAGCACCTTCCTCACTCTAGGGATGCGCCTCAACTCGGCGCTGAGATGCCCGCGGTTCAGGTAGAAGAACCTGTCACCATCCCTGAGCCTGGTGAACTCAGCCGTCCACACGGCGGCCATTGTAGGGCCGAGCGAGCTGCCGGGCAAGTGGTCTTCCGACACAAGACCCGGCCAGGCGTCTACGTCGTCAACAGAATCGTACACGGATGCGAAGCGCGTCTGCGTCTCGGAATCAGCGGAGATGTCCGCGAAGGACGTCGCGGGCGGGATGCCGAACAGCGAACGGATCTCATTGTATGCCGGGATGGCGTGGTCACGGCCGCGCTGGATGTTCAGCGTGATGAGATCCGGTACATCCATGTCTTCGACTTCGCGGAACAGCTCATTACGCAGCGCGTTGACCACCTTGTTGTCAACTTCCTGGCAGCGCACCGTCATGGCACCGCGGAAGAACGGCTCGAGGCCGAGACTCTGGACCAGGCTAGCATCGCGGAAGAACATCTCGGATGGGGGGAAGACGCTGCGACGGCTTCTGCCCTGAACCACCTGTACGCCATCGCCCACCATGGTATGGCCGACGCGGAAGGCGGCGGTGGCGAAGATGTTGCTGACGGTCGGGTCGACGGACTCGTCAAAGCCGGTGTAGTTGGGCAGGGTCCTGCCGACGATGGCGGGGAAGAACTCATTGTACACAACGCCTTGGAACTGGACGATGTTGATCTTGCGGGCGAGCTGGAAGAGCGCCTCGTCACCGAGACGGCTGAAGGTGCGGCTCTCGAGCAGCTCGTCGATGATGTTGTTGTGCTCGCGGACCCACAGAGTGTGGAGCACGGAGAGCATGGGAGTTTCGTTGGCGCGGAAGTCACCGGCGATGAAGAAGTTGGCGGCCGGGCTGGGCTCGTTGTCGATACCCTCGGTGTTGAGCGGCATCAGGTTGCCCTCGCTGATTCTCAATCGGCCCTCGCTGAATTCGCGAAGAGCCTCAACACGTTCATTGGAGGAGCCATACACGGCGGAGAGATCGAGGATCTGGGTGATGCTGTTCATAGGAAGCTCCGCGGGGGAGCCCGCCTCGACGAGGGAGCGGACGTTACGGGTGAAAGGAAGGACCTCCTCCTCAATGTCGGGGTCGCCGGCAGGGATCTCGATGGGCATGGATTCGGAGCCGATAACGGAGGCGACGATGTTGTGGTCGAGGAACTGGCCGAAGAAGACGACTAATTCATTGAGGTTCCTGTCGTTGAAGATGAGTCCGTCCTGCTGGCTGATGGCGTTTGAGATGAGACGTGGGGGCGGCCGGTTGGCGCCGGTGGGGATAGAGGATGAGGCGCCCTCGATGTAGCTGAAGACTGGGCGTCTATTGGAGCCGGCGAGCGGAATGGCGGGGTTGGTGCAGGTGCCTTCGATGAAACGGTCGGCATTCTCACATGTCTCCCGGGAACGCTCCGCGAAGAGGGCACTGTTGGGGTTGACGGGTTCCAGGCCGCCTCTGGGACCGATGCCGTTCTCGCTGACCGCTTGGGCGTGGACGGCGGACAGACACGCGAGGAGTGCGGGGAGGAAAAGCGCGTTGCGATACATGTTGATGCAATGGATTGGTGATGAGTGGATGATGGGGACGACGGGGGGTGGCAGGGCTTTAGCGTCTCGGGTTTTAAAGCGCCGGGTGCAACTTTGGCAATCAGGGACTGGCAGCAGATGGTGGATGAGGAGTGCCAAATCAGGCCGGAATATGAGAACGCGTATGAGAGATGTATGAGCGCTGGGGCTGAGGGGAGATAGTTTTTTTGTGATGTGATGATTTGCACAGATTGCTGAGCGCGACGGGCCGCTTCGCAGATAATTGGAGGAGGGGCGGTACAGCAGATCGGGCCATGCTACTGACGTTTAATCGAATTGTCTGCGATGTCATGGAAAGCAGGTCACACGTGCGAGGTGCATCCGACTGGATCGGTGAATGCATGTACAATGCGAGTAAGCATATGGCTGTACCTCCATGGTACACCGGTATACCTTGAGAGAAGGATACTGTGCTCACTCCAGGCAGTGAAAGGACCCACAAACGGACTCAACGCACCGGCACACAGCCCGTATCATACATGGCGCGAATTGCGCGCTCGCGGTTCGCGGGTAGGGGGATTAGTGCCGCTGTCAACATACTTGGCTCGTGGTGTATCTGCGGATTGGAAACCGCTTTCAGGTCATTAATTGTCCGGCAAGCCTGCTTCTTATTGCACCCTTCCAATTGCACCCTTCCAATTGCACCCTTCCAGTTGTACCCTTCATGTCGTACGTGGTACCTGCGTGTGTCCCGGCTGTAAAGGGAAAAAGTTTTCTTAAACGTGTACGGCTGTGGGAGCGGTGCGCGAGGGTTGCAATTGACTTGCGCGAAGTGGGGAAGCAATGAATCCGTCAGATATACATTCCTCTCTCCTATTAGTTTTTCAACACATGGGTAGGAAGTGGGTAATTTCAACATATAAAGTTAAAGGCCGTTTGCAAGGACGGTATAAGACTCCCCCTCCGATCTGGAACAAATTCCCCTGCTGGTATGTAAGGACCACGATAGGTAGATTCTCTACCGCTCATCCTCCTCGCCACGTGGGGGCCGCCGGTGCTTCGAGCACGCTATTCTGCGATTGTGCAACCGAGCGTGCCTGTCCCCTCCGAGATAGGAAGGGCCACGGTAAACAGGGGGAGGGATGAAGGTTTACAGGAAACTACTGATGCGAATGTCCCCCGAGCTTTCGCCCGGAGCTCGTACTAGGTTGGTCAACAGAACGGGAGGGGCATTGATTTGTGAAACTGTGTTATACTGGAGGGGGCCTTGTACATTCAGGGCGCTTCGAGAAGAGCAGTTATGCTTGGACGGTTGTGCCTGCTGAAGTCTAAAAATGCAACGGCAGATGCTTGAGGTCTGAAGGATTCCGGAAAAGCAATGAATCGCGGCCCCCTGACGTATACGAACAGTTAGGGCGTGGGGCCCCCAGCTGTATGACCACGGCCCCTCAACCTTGGGGGGCCGTGGCCCGGTCATACAGCAGAATCAACAGGTGCAAAGTGACGAAATTGCTCTGGGATACTATTTTGGGATATACAATGTACATTATCACTACTATGTATATGTGTAATATTCATATTTAATCTGACTCATTCTGATTGCTCTCGTCGATATGGGCCTCGTATCATAAGTAATGACTGTTTCATAAAAGAGGTTCGTGTTGGGGCGAACGACAGCATGATCGCCAAGTGTTCGCACTTTACGAAAATGTATGTGGAAAGTTGAGGTTTTGTCTCCATTTTTAGCCATGATGTCTGCAAGTGGTTGGAACAAGGAAAGCAGACAGCGCGTTGGGTAATGATGACATGATGTTTTAGCTATCGAGCTATCTTGGCATACCAATGATAACGTTTGGGTTACCACACCATGGGTGTACTTTAAAGTCACCCTGTCATGTAGGATTGGTTATGTAAAGCGGGTTACAGCCCTACAAAAAACAAGAAAAATAAGATTTCTACAGTCTGTTCGTGGAATACAAGGTTGACATGGCCAACAAGGTGGAATAAAGAAAAGAAGAGAGTAGCCTCCTAATCTACATCAGGACAGTGGCCATTTAAGCTAAACAAATAACTCATATCACATCACCACAAGTTCTGTTACAGAAAGCAGCGCCTACGGTGACATAACTTCTGTAGGGGGAAATGTGACTTTATTTTACTGAAATTAGGGGGGCCTAAAGCGCCCCTGACTTCATTAAGGGGTGAGACCGGATTTCCGTCTGTTGATGGTCAGGGCTGTGGCTCTAGCTATACTGCACATGTGCTGACTTTCAGCCGCAGGGGGGGTTCTTCTTGTTTAGGGGCTGTGCCTTTCGTACACAGCTATTGACTCAGCAAATAGCCAAATGGAATTTTCCATCCCGTGTCCTAAAATTAGTGAGCCGTAGATGTCGGCGACTTCTGTAGTCCGGAATCTGGAGAACCCAGCGTTTTGGCTGTTTCAATAGGCTCATAGGTCTACCCCTCTACGATGGTATGCGTGCACCATCCACCACACTGTCCTCCACCACTCTGTGATGATCATGCTGAGTGGTTGTGGTCCGTCGTGATCCGTTGTGGTCTGCGATTTGGACCGACAGGGTGGTTGTACATACTCTGACTGAAGACTCGCAGCCAAACTAGATAAAGTACACCAGCTGATTAGGGGACAGCAATGTACAGTACACTAGCCTGGAGTACGTCCCTGTTTTCTTCTGAAATACTGTAATTTAAATTAAGTACAGTACGTGTTCCTCATACCACAAGAGTACAAAATTGACCGAAAATACCCTGTTACGATGACATTCAGCTGTCACCATCATGCGGCATATCACATTTCAGTCAGCCATCATCATCATGCCATACATATATGTATATGAGAAACAAGTAAGGCTCGCTGCGGTTGTTGGGCTCATGAACGATGCAGCAACAGAAAGATGCAGCAGCAGACAAGGTGGCGGGGGCTACGCCCCCAGGCCTTTTCTGCTACGCAGAGAGGTCAGAAATCACATTTTTCTGGGCTGCAAAAATTTAAAAAAGCAATCAGTGAGTTGTAATGTAATTACTTATGTAAATCACTTCACTATCGAAGGGTCTCGTGCCCTTTCTCGGCAGTATTACAACGATCAGTAAATGTAAAAGACCAGCAAGTAGCTTTTTAGTACATTTACTTGGGTATACTTCTGTGGGGAATCTTCAACAACGGGGTTTCTTTGACATCTTCTGATCTAACCACGCCGGATCCATGCCTCGTTCTCTGAACAAAGCACCAAGAATAAGCGCGCCTTTTGGTGCCTGCGGGGGCGGATCGCGCAGCTAGGGTCGACACGCAAGCAGGCGGGGGAGGGGGATCAAAAGCTTCCGGCTGGCTCCCCCGAGCGCCGATGATGCGTCCTTCCTCCCCGTCTCGTTTGACCCATTCAATAATGGGTTGGTCGACACGTCGTGGTTGGAAGTCCCAATGCCGGATGATGATGTAGATAGAACGCCAGATCGAGTAGTTCTCCAAGGCGTGTTTCTGGATGTGTTCTATCGCCTGGCAGCTGTTTCTGCTTTACTGATGGCTCGCTTGTGTGCAGAAAGGTTATAGTACCGCATATCCCGAGTTTCAGGCTGCCGCTAAAGGAACTTGAGAAAATTCTTCGGCGGCTTGCCTGTTGGCTTCTTTCGGTTAGATGAGTGCTAGGAGTGAGCGGGAAAAGTCGGCTCGCATCTTGAACTATGTCCAGTACGACCGGCGGTTCAGGGGTTGAAGCAAGTTTGTGTTTAGGATGAGTGTGACTTGAAGCGTTCTGGGGCGATTTCTCACCATACGGATGCACCGTAGGTGCAGTTTCTTGAAAGAGTTGGATTCTGTTCGGACGGTCAAGGTCAAAGAGTTGGATGTCTTCGTGCCGACCATTTTTTTAAGTTTGGATGTGCGTTGGTTGAAAAATTGGTTGAGAAATCGCTTGATTAAAGGAGTTTGGCGTCCAGATAGGGCATTGCATGTGGGCTTAGACACTCGGGGGTTAGGGGGGATTGATCTCCATAATGTTCCAATATTGGTAATACTCTCCCCCCAATGTGACACTTCGTGTGCATGACGTGTACCTCCTCCGATAACTGCCCCTAAGGGCTCTCGTCGACACTGAAGGAGAATTGCGTCTTGTGGGAGTTTCATTCTTAAATCCCTCGTTGATATGGTCTCTCGTTTCCAAACGAGTAGGATGTTCACTCGACGCTGGATATTTGACTCGTATTATATGGATAGGACCCCTGAGATCCCTGGACTCCCCCTGAGTGACGTACCAGCGCCAAGCGAAAAAGCACCTCTATTTATTTTTTCTTTATCCATCTTATTACCCTAGTTGAATTTTAGAATCTCCACTTCCCTCACCACCCTTGCCTGGATTTTAAGGATTTTAGGAAACCCTCCATCATCAATATTTCCGGACAAGGATTCCGTTTATTGCAAGCAACTCGGAAAAATTCCCATCTCTTTTATTGGTGGATAAAGGAAATGATTCAGCTCTTTGAACTCTGGTTCATCCTACTATGTTCTTATCCTTGGCAAAAAATTCTCTCTGAACACGAAATGTCCATCCCCTTCTACTCCCAACTAATGGCTGGGTTCCAACAGCCATGTATTCATAAAAGCAGCAAAATTTTAAGAGATGGAGCAAACTCAGTCAGTCTCCACCTCCGATCGTGAACTGTCGTCACGCAGACGCATGAAATTTTGCGGGAGGGCTGTTACCCGACTGCTATGCCACCTGAATAGGTTAGTCGGTAAACCCTCGCGCCAATGCATGAGGATCCTCTTAATGGTCAGTGCGCTATGCTACACCCAACCAGCAAGCTGGGCACGGTGCTGATCCATCCTACAATTTTGTAGACTTGCAAGTCTTGGGAAGCTGGTTTCTGGTATAGAGAACCAGCTACCAACTCAATTGGTCATGATACATGTTAACCGCCCCTGCAAAACACTAATAATAATAGGCTCTGCACGTTAACATGGAGCCTGTCATCGGATAAATTCTATTACCGTTCCAATTGAAAACTCCATTTCATATTATAATTCCCGATGAAATCCGGATAGACAACTAACCGAATCTCGGGGGACAGGAGCCCTTGGTCTCAGGTGAGGGAGGTGCACAGAATGCAATCATGCCTGACCGAACCTTCAATAACGTCCTCGGCGCCTCCAGTTCACCCTACTTACGAATCCTACGAACGAGAACGTGGATTCTCGGCAGGATGGGGGTTCTAGGTCTCCCTTCTGACCTAGGACTTCTAGGAATTTAGTGTGTGGTACTCTGGGGGCAGACCACTCTACCCAAGGATAGAGTGGCCTGCCCCAGACTGTTACCCGCAATCTTCAGCAATCTTGCCATATCAGTGATATGGGACCCCTCTGGGCCCCTAATTAATGTTACCTCAGTTCTTCCCCGGATCAGAGTACCCCGCTTTCGTATGTGAATTTACATTTTTCTAATTTTGGTTCGTGTGCAGTTTATCGTCCGCATGAAGACAAAACGGATTATAGTGTAGCTTCCGACACACCTAGCGTATCTCCTCGTGATTCGTTTTTACACGCGTCTTCGCTATCACCTAAGCCTGAAACCGAGTCGTTAGTCTCAACAGGTTCGACCATTACATCTGCCATCATTTAGTCGGTCCGCAGGCATAATGAACCTGATCAGGTACTATTTTTGGTATTCCTAAATAATAAAATATGTCCGCAAAAGCGGTAGTGCGGTTAATAGTCTATGCGCCAGGATGTGAAACACAAATGTTTCCCCTAACGCGAAAACATTGGGCCCCCTTTTACAGGGGGCCCTCCTGGCTACCAAATATTATCGCACTTCTCTAACGGTTTGCACCATGCTTACTAAGAGTTTGATTATACCGATTCAACTATGTATTCTCATTACCCAAAGCGGGATGCAAATTTTGTCAAATACACACCACTACCCAGGTGTAAGCCAACCGACCCGGGGCCCAATCAGGGCTTGCAATCTATCTCCACCCTTCCACTGTCAGGAAGTACCCCGTGCAACGGCTTCCCTACGGATGAAATTGGAGCTCCGGACTATGGATCTGTCCGGTATGGTACTAATAGAACTATCCTTCAATATTATTTATATTTACTTAGATCATTACGGCTATGAATAAGTAAATGAGAGCACTCTGATCAAAAGAGTGGACCCTGAGAAGGGGATCGATGATCAATCGGCACCGACGAGCACCCTCATCTCTCCCCTTTTCGAAACCCCAGAGTCCCTTGGCCGCCCTGTAGATTGAGGTAGCAACTGGCGCAGAGCTTCGCGTTCTCCCACTCTAGGGACGAAACGGACGCCGTTACCTACTGTGTCCCTATATTTCCTGCTTGGTCCGAAAACCCCGTAAAGTGAGGTATCCCCTAATCGTCCGGTTCCGCACCAACGCAGGTGGTACCTCTAGCCCTCCGAAACCGTCGGGCTAGACGGTCCATTGACTGACCGTTGTAAGTCACAGGATCCTCCTCCATGGAGGGAAAGTGCCAGGGCCTACCTCGCATACGCTCCCAACCTAGGGACTCCCCGAGCGAGGTTAGCTCCGCAGGTCTGATTCCTGCGACCATCCCTTTGACCCCAAACCCTACTGTAGAAGTTCTCTCTGCGTGAAAGTTCTGTCATCCCTACCGGTTTTACCCTTCTTTCCTTGGAGAGGAGTTGGTGGACATTCGAACACTCTATGTCTACCTGCCTGATTCGACAGATGTACTATCATTTGCTGCTGTAGCTCAGCTCACCGCGCCAGCTGTGAGATCCCGCCTAGCTCAGGGCATGAGATCTTTAGTGTCCCAACACACCCGAGAGTTCACCAAGTGGCCTGTGACGACTCCATCAAGAGGAGTCGCTCTGCCAACAGTTCAGTCTACCGGAAGGCTAGGGACACCTGTAGCCTCACTTGGCCTCCAGAGAGTCGGTAGTACTACATTGAGGGGAATTCATTTTCTTAAATAAAAAAGCAAGCTACTTCTTCTTCCTGGTGGACTTCTGTCCCACTCAATGCATTAAGACCAAAAGTTTAATCGGCTTGGAAATTATTAATCCCTGCTTATATTCCACGTGGAAGTCGAACTCACTGAGGCGGAGCCTCCATCTCATCAGTGAACCCGGGGGTCATTAACATCCAATAACCACCTCAACTAAGCGTGATCTGAATGGATTGTAAACTTCGTACCTTGAAGATAAGGTCGTAAAGTGTTCACTGTAGTAATACCTCCTTTTGGAGGCAAGGAGATCTACAGTCGTCCCTATTCTTCTGGTAGGCGGCCGGGCTGGTAGAGCGACTCCTCCAGTGGAGTCGTAGGGACGGTGACGCTCGTGTTCGGGAGACCAGAGAGCCCAAAACCTGCGTTGGGTGGACTCTCGTAGCACTGCGGTGCTGGCTACGCAGCTAAGAGATGCGGTCAATCCAGACGGATCAGGGCAGGAAGACCTAGGGTGGTCGGATGTCCGCTGAATCCTCTCCAAAAGAGGAGTGTTAAACCCGTAAGGGATGATGGAAGCCCCTCCGAGAGGGACTCCCTAGAATGGGGTTTGGAGGGGGTGACTGGAGGTCATAGGATCTCACGGTAGAGTCGCTTGTGCTAACCTAGTCTGTTTCGTCCCGAGGGAGAATGCGATAAGAGGCGCGAAGCGCTGTGGTCCCAACCTAGGGAACGTTGGAGACCTCGCGGGGTCGAGAATGTGCTGCCTAGCCAGCGAGCGTAGAGGATCGGAGGGAGCTCCCTAGGGACGCTTAGTAGCCAAGGCTAAGGAACAAACTCACTGCAGAGGGTCTGAGAGCCGGTTGTCACCGCACGAGCAATGTACAGCCGGGTCTGCTAACAACGTCCGTTTCGTCCCCTTGGGGAGAACGCGGATCGATGCTCAGAGTGCTTCCTCAACCTGACTGTTGATAAGGTTGAAAGATTCTTCGAGGGAGAAATAGAAGAGGATACACGTGGGTACCTTTCTCAGAGATCACTCTGCTAGTCAGAGTGCCCTATTTACTTAGTCTTAGGTTTTCTTAGCCAACGAAAGTTTAACTATCAATAAAGGTCCTTGCACTGAACACTGTATACCTAAACTTTCTAGGCCGGGTAGCTACTGTCAGCCTCCCTCGGAAGGGAGAAAGTAGTGCTTACACCTGTGGGTGCAGAAGACACTTATGATAGGCAGACACCCGCGGGTGTCAGTGCCATGGGTGAGACGCTATAAAGGGCGGGACAGTGTACAGCGGACGGTGTACCGCACTGAAGGAGTTTGGCCACGGGTTGGGGCTTGGAAATCATTCCTCATCTCTCATGATGGAATGTAACCATTAGAGGTTGGAATTTAGACACCAATTCGAGGTGGCCCGCCAATGAGGCGATTACGTGCGAAAAAGGCGTTTTCCCGTCGTACTACAGGGCCCCCTTCTCAGGGTGCAGCGCCCGCTGCCCATCATCAACTATTGAGGTGGGTAAGGCCTAAACGTCGAGTTGCTTGTCAGGTTCCGAGATCAACTGCTAACACACCTCAACTGGTGTTTCGTCTTCCTCTTTTGCTTGAACCATCAGAGGATCCCCTCGGAACAACGCGATTTAATCAACCGTACCTGACCCTGGCGAAGCTCCTTTGACGCGCAACCGCAGCCGTCTCAACACCGCGCTGGCCTCGGCCCCAATTGCTCACGATTCCCCGCGGATGGAAATTCAAGCCCACACGCTGTAGTACCCAGCCATATGCGGCTGGGGCTACTGGGCCCCGCACCGTGGTACCCTCAGAGGCACACGGCGCAGGGGTACGTCCTCGATCGCCGTTGATAGGCGAGAGAGGAAGTCTGACTTCGTGCTGGCGTCTGGCCTTGCCCTTCGGCGAACTGAATGGTGCAAGGAAAAGTCGGGAGGCGGCCGGCTCAATACCAAATCGAAGGGTGTTGTGCCGGTCGACCTGTGGAC
>JAUBNZ010000721.1:0-14972 GCA_032355485.1 Bonnemaisonia californica
CCCCCCCCATGAACCGGATCCATGATGGATGTGCCCCTCCAAGGTAAAATATTACAGTAGCTGTCCTGCGTGCTGATGAGGCTAGTCTGACATCCACGTGTCAGGAACAAAGTGCAAAATGGCCAGATGCGTAGAAATTGGGTACGAGTGTCCAAAATAAAAAAATAAAAAAAGAATAAAAATAGGATGTTCGGTACTGTACTATTGTACGGCAGCTGCAGCGGCATGGCGTATCTAGCAAGCACTGCTGTATGCTATTTCTCTCTTTACAGAAAAGACGCTCGAAAAGACGCTCCTGCACAGTATTTTACAAGAAGAGTATGAAAGCTCTGTACTGCTGTACGGAAATGAAACGCATATGAACGGTATCATATGCACATACATACGAGCCCACCCCTACCGCCGAAATAACAATGCACAGACGGGAGGCATTCCCAACATACGAATCAGCCAATGAAATGCGGCGGCCGGAACGTAAGCCCCAAACCCTGGAGCGGCACGGACCGCTGCCTGCATTGCAGGTACCCCTCACTGAAGGCTTCAGAAGGGTAGCAGTGCAGGCCCTGCATTCATCACCCTCTTCCTATCGCACTAACCCGACCCGCACTTAACCCGACCCGCACCGTCACCTCCATCTTCCGCACCGAGCACCACATCGTCCACCCGCCGCAGCCGTCGCCGCTGCCCTCCGCCGCTGCCCTCCGCCGCCCACGCCTCGCACACCCCCAATCTCCCGCACATTAAATTAGTTCCCTGCCGCGCCGCCCGCGTTCAATCGACACGCTCGTAGCACAATGCGCCCCTTTGTCGCACTGGCGCTGCCAGTACTCTTGCTTCTGCAATGTCTCCCGCCCTTGCGCGCGCAGGAACCCATCCTAATTGGAGAGCTGACCACCCTGGACCATGACGTTTCCGGCACCGTCTTCGCCGTAGACTCTCGCACCATCCGCGTGGAAAACTTCCGCTACGACGGCCGTGGCACGGCGGCTGTCTTCTGGGTCGATATGGGCAGTGACGCCACCGGAGGAGGTATGGCCATCCCCTTTCAGGACTCATGCGACACTCCCAGTCGTCTGCGCAGTTTCGATGGCACCGAAACTGTCACTGTTGAGCTTCCGCCCGACTATGCCATCGGCTCAATTGGCCACTTCTCCGTATGGTGTCGCTCCGCCTTTTCTAGTTTTGGCGGCATCGACGTGCCCTCTTCCATTGAAGGGCTCCCCGCTCGTAGCGCTGGGAACTGTGACGCCGCCACTCCTACCCCCACCCCGGAACCTTTCCCCGTTCCGGAGACCTGGAACTGCGAGGAGCTCAACAATAACTACCAGGTCCGCTGGATCATCGACGGAGATAACATCAACTTCGAGCTCGTCTCCCGCATTCAGGCCCAGGAGTACATGGGCTTCGGCCCCAGCGGATCCCTCACGAGTACTAACATGGATGCAGCCGACCCTGTCATCGCCTATCGATCCGGCGAAGGCTTCAATGCCGTTGACTTCTACGTCTCCCGTCGTGAGAACTGCAACCAGGGCATAGGTGTATGCCCCGACTCGATGACCAACCCCGAAAGCACTGGCAGAAACAACGTCGTAGATGTCTCTGGCTCCAACAGAGGCGGTCTCACCAGCATTAAGTACTCGCGCCCGCTAGCAGCCACCGACGCTATGGACAGCCCTATTCAGCCCAGCTCCATGTTTGTCGTATGGGCGATCGGTCCAATCGACGATGGTCTGCCGCTTTTCCACAACGGCAACACCAACTTCCCACGCCAAGACGTCTCCATCAACTTTGGCAACCAGGCCAGCAACAATTGCCAGCCTCTCTTCGCGCAGCCGGAGGATACCGTAGAGATCCCTGGCTTCATTCGTCCCACCATCTCCAACACCACTGAAATTACCGCACGCATCGGCCCCTCCGCCAGTGACCGTGGTGTCCAGGGGATCACAGATGGCCTCAGCTGGGGCATTGCCTGGTACATGTCCCCCACGGGCTCCACTGGTCGGGATGTACTCATCCCTGCTATAGCTGTAGAACGTGGCAAAACCTACACTTTCTCGGTGAACGGTGGTGTCAAAGTCGGAGACGCAACCTTCCATCCACTTTACATCACTGATTCGTCGGAGGGTGGGTACCAGATGCTCTCGCCTGCGGAGCGCTTGGCGGAGAATGTGTATGCTGGCATTGAAATCAATGGAAGGGACGGAAATGGCGGCATCACAAGCTTCAATGGTACGGCTACAGGCGCATTGTGCCAATTCAAAGGCAATAATGAAACTGATCCGAATGTTATCGAAACCTGGGAGGAGTACTACATGACCTTGAACACGTCTTGTACTGAAGACGAGGAAGTGACCGCAGGGGCTGGTAAGCTAGTGTGGACAGTTGCGGATAATACGCCAGAACTGGTTTACTACCAATGTGTCACTCATAAGTTCCTCGGCTTCAAGATCGCTGTGTTCGACCAGGGTAAGGTGAATGAGACAACCCTCAGGAATATGAACGGCGGCGGGCTACTGGAAAGCCCCGCCTCTGTTGCGCCCAGTTCATGCGAAGTCAACTTCAAGGGCCAGCAGAGAATCTTTCAGGGCTGCAAAACGAACTTGGCTGGCGGTGTGGAAGTGTACTGGAATCTTCGGGAAGATGAAATAGACACGCTTTTCCGTGCCAGGACCGATGGATACGTTGGATTTGGATGGGGTTACGGGGAGATGGTGCCCGGAAACGCTGCAATTGTTTTCGTTGGTTCAGATGGCGAAGCCACGATTGGAGATTACCAGCTGTCCCAAAAAAGTTCGCGCGGGGTGCAACCTGCCGACAATCAGAATTTGACCAGAACGGACGCAGAGCTTAGAGATGGCTATGTGGTAGGTGTCTTCACAAGGAAGAGAAACGAATCCGGCATCCCCACAATTATGGACACTGTTAATGATGCCATCTGGTCCGTTGGGATAAGGCCCAGCTCGCCGACGACACTGATGCAACACACAACCCGTGCGAGTGGAGAAATTGATCTTTCTGACGTCACCGGAGGCGACGGCCCCCAGTCTGGAGGCTTTGATACCATATTTACAGTGCACGCAGTTCTGATGGGCATTGCGTGGTATGTTATGGTACCGATTGCTATTATTACGATGCGCTACATGAAGAAATACAACCCAGTGTCATTCCAGATCCATCGTGCTCTGAACAGCACCGCAGTTGCACTAATTGTGGCTGCATACATCATGGGTGTGGCGAAGGGGTCCCACACAGAGAAGTTGCATCTAGCTCTTGGCACTGTTGCATTCATTTTCGCCTTGATGCAGTTTGCTGGTGGATGGCTGCGACCCGCAAAGGGGACCAGCGGCCGCAAGCCGTGGTACATCCTGCATGCGCTCACAGGCTCGCTTGCGATCGGGCTTGCACATGGCAACGGATTCGTGGGCGTTTCCATTCTGAAGCCAGGCTTTGGATGGTACATTGTGCTGGGCGTGGCGGTGGGAATTTATGTGATGCTGCATTTTGTTTTCGGTTTCATGCCGAGGAAGTTCCCTGTGCAATGTCCGCCAGGAGAGCGGACTGATGATGTGCAGCCAGTATCTTCGGACGGACAACCCCCGATGAACGCAGAGGACGTGCCACTGAACGCATAGGTACCTACACACTGCCTTTCGGCATTATGTAATGAAATGAAAGGTGCGATAGACGTGCTGGCTCGTCCTTGGGAGTCTTCGCGGGCTGCCAAGCCTCTAACTGTTTTCTCAATTTTTAACTCTGGGTGTCATCGATGATCTATAGAAGCTACAGTAAGATGTCGATAGTGTACATTTTACCATTAGCACATGTGCAGAGGTTATGTAAACGTTTTTTTCGAAGGGCATGGGAAAATGTTGGAGTGTCAGATGACGCACGTTGCTTTGTAACAGTATCAAGCTGGAACCGTAGATGTACTATTACTTGGTTCCAAAAGAGCATGCCTCTGCATTGATCCCCTCCCGGTTGCGATGCTATGTGCAGTGAAGTTTTCTCTTTGACGAAATAGACAAAAAAGGCACGACACGCCTTCAGCTTCCTTCGCTGAGCAGCTTGGCGCGAAGCGCTTGATGTTCAGCTCTCGCATCCTCAAGTTTCCACGCGTTAGTTTCATACCACGACGCGGCCAGGACAAGATCTCGATTCCTGCATTTATCCGTCGGCAACTTGAGGTCGAGAAAGCGTACATTTTCCTTGGCGATGACAAAGCCCGGAAGCATTGTACATTCGTACCCATCAAAGCGAATATGGGTGTTTGCAAAAACAACATTCGGAATGACGCATCCACAGGAGAAAAGCACAACCCCATACCCAGGCGGCTTCATCTCAGCAAACGACTTGGCCACGTGCGAAATCCAGCCCTCGCCGCCAATGACAGAGTACATATCATCGTACACGATAGCAACATAATCCACCCGAGAGGCCACCCGGGCCCAGTCGTCATGCGCGAGCGAAGAGAGAATATCATCGCGTCGCGGCGGCTCGACGACGTACACCGTGCTGTTGCCAATGGTCTGTACCTGCCGTTCAAAGGCTGATAGCTGGTCGAAGGAGAGCTCCACGCTGTGCCCGCGGATGGCGAAGAAGTAGACGGTGGTTAGTAGCACGACGGCGCAGGCGCAAATCATTGCCGCTCCGTACGTGCTGAGCGTCTTGCTTAGATGGCGCGCGCGATGTGTGCCGCGTCGGGCGCTTGCTCCTACTGGGGAGATGTAGGCATTTTTCGGGTGGGCGGTGCTCATGGCAGATGGCTTTGTCTCAATGTTCACATCTTTATTCACGCGCAGTGACTGTTGCTCTTTTGAACTGAGAATAAAAAGCAGCAGTAGTGCTCCTGTTTTTTATTTTCTGTTTTTTGAAGACGATTCTAGGGGTCTCAATAAAAGAAAATGTGCTTGTACCCTTGGGGTGCAGGTTTCAATGGAACAGAACTCTTTACGTGGGCGCTTCCATTGGGGGCAACTTTGATGCCAAAGCCCTTTTCCACACCACAACCGTGCCACAACGCTACTTCAGCTCATAGGTATTGTGCTTTTTAAGTTACGGTGTTCTTGGAGAGGAGAAAAAAGGGGATTTGCAAAGGGTTCGAAACGATGTCAGAGCTCGAGGTTTCATGCTCAGCCGGAATCAGGCGTATTCTGTCGCTACAATTGGTCTTCTTCCTCAACTACACGCGTTTCCGGGAATGACGTGGACATGAATTTAAGTATGATAAACATGCGAATTTAGACGATGGCAGTGCGCGATGGCAGTGCGCGATGGCAGTGCGCGATGGCAGTGCGCGATGGCAGTGCGCGTACAGTAACGTCATGACTGACGCGCGGTTTTGAACGAGGATCTACCCTTCGGTAGTTTCGGCAATGCGAGGTGCAGATGACGTCGACCACCAAAGTCTTCTGCCCAGCCGACAGGTCCTGTAGTCGCCGTGTTCATGTTGCGTAGATTATCGCGCTCATTAGCTCCAAGTCGTTACATCAGCACAGTGCGCACAATGGCCGAAGCAGACATCGCTATCGACGCCTTTGCCCTCCGCCAATTCGGTGATTACAGCTACGCCGGAACGAAAATATCCATTACAAAGGAGGCCCTCATGGCCAAAGTGCTGGCCTACTACGACGAACGCAAGAGGCTCAGCGACGAGTTTAGAGACACTCCCGTGCTGGTGGATGGGTACGCGCCGTTCTGCAAACATATTTTCATGCCCAACTTTGCGGACGATATTCTCGATGGCGCGGTGCAGATCACTGCTGAAAATGAGCATCTGTTGAAGTCGAAATACGAAGCCCGGACTGATCATGAGTTACCTGTCCTTATGCGATATTTCCCGAGGGAGAAGGTCTCGCCGCCGCGATCGCAGTATCTGGATCTCATATGTAAGTATACGTTCGATACGCCCTTCCATCCATCCGCTGCTCATGCGGCAGTGGAAAAAATATAGGAGCTCAAATAATAGCGCCGTACTCACACGCCAACTTCTATCCCTGTATGTCGTGACTGAGACCATACAGTGTACAGCCGTGAGCAAATTGCCAAAGAGAACGAAGCGATGGGCAAGAAAAACGTCGCGCTGGAGAGTTCACCATGGAGACTGATAGGCATTAAGGGACAATCGGTGCCATACGAAATTCCAATGTACGTGCTTTAGCACAACATGACATGAACGTGTTGTAATACTTGTGATGTACAAGGCAGGGATCTGACACCATTTACCGATGTGGCTTTTGCGAGTATCCAGGAATCCGATCACGATGATGCGAAATGAGCTTATTTCCCAAGGTGGCAGCGGGGTGCCAATCGACCACGACGCGTATATGAAGTCGGTTGAGTATTGGAGAGACCATGCTGTTGTGGTTTAGAACTAGTGGGTCATGCCTTGAGAGAAGAATGGACTATGGGAAACTATGAGAAGAAGAAGAGATGTGTGTGGAGTGGTCGCTGCGATTTGACGGGCTACGCAGAAACTTGAAACTGAACGTAGAATGGGCGCTCGGCCGTTGAATCTGTTAAATTGAAGAATGGAGGTGCTCTTACGCACAACCTGCACCTACAGGGCCTGTAATCGTAGCCGAGATGCTCTTAAAACTCGACATAGCAGTGAAAATGCTCATGCAACTGCCGCCAATGTATAGAAGATGGGATATAGAAGATGGGGTCGTGTACTATCTGAATTAAGCTGCATTTTTTGTACCGTGCCGGATATTCAGGGTCATAAAGTACACGTAAATACACGTGGCGTCAATATAAAACCGGTCTTGATCTGTACAAGCATTCGTGTATTACACGTGCCGTCCGAAGTTCTTCTATAAACTTAAATTTCTGTAAAATTGGAAGGGTAGGAGATCCACTTCCCCGGTGATGTGACGAATCGACTTCATTTCACGCTGTCTGTATCTCGTCCATCCTGCGTCGCCTTGCGGATCAAGTCCCGACGTGGACAGAGATTCGTGCAATAGTCAAATTCGGTACAGTTTTTCAGCATATCACTCAGCTACACATCTGAACAACCGACCACTTTTGCTTTGCTCTTCTTCCCTCTTTCTTCTTCCCTCTTTCTTCTGCCCTGCCCCAAGAGCATCACTTCTTCATCAAAATGAGCAACTCGGAGCGAACTGACCCAGCTTTCTGCCCACCTGTGTCTCTTACATCAACAACAAGAGCCCATGGCAGCATTTGGGGCACCGCCCTTTTATGTCAGGCAGCAAGAGCTCCCGCCACACCCCGCCACACTCCCCGCCACGCAACGCACAAACCCTGTTCTGTACCCTCGTCAGAACATGCAGCAGTCCTCCAAGAAGCTGCCGAAGAGCCCGTCAAAGAAACGCCCCGCTCAAAACCCGTGCCTCCCGCCGATTCATTTTTTGTCAATAAGAACTTTGCATCCCTGGGCCTCAGTCCGCAGCTTGTCGAAGCATTGGAACAATCCTCCATCGCGAATCCCACGGCAATTCAATCCCGTGGCATCCCCTCCATCCTCGGTGGTGCGGATGTCATCATCGGTGCAGCCACCGGATCGGGAAAGACACTCACCTACCTCCTCCCAGTCGTTCAAATGCTGAGACAAGCAGAGCTCATGCGCGAGGACCACGACCCTCCCCTCCGCGTTGTGCGCCGGCCGCGCGCTGTCATCATAGTCCCGACCAGGGAGCTTGCAGAGCAGGTCGTCTGGGTCGCGAAGAATCTGGCTCACATTGTCAAATTCCGTGTCATAGGCGCCATTGGTGGCGGGAATGGCAGCTTTCGAAAACTCAAGGATAAACTCGATGCCGCCCCCGTAGATGTGCTCGTGTCCACTACGGGCAGAATGCTCCAGCTCCTAGAGGATCGTTCGCTAGATCTGCGCTTCACGACGCATGTCGTCGTCGATGAGGTGGATACTATGTTTGACGTCGGCTTTGGACCGGAGCTGAAGAGGATCCTGCGCGCAGCCAGTGGTGGAGGGAGTGGAGTCGAGAACAAGCCGCAGTACATTGCCGTCGGCGCCACGCATCCGAAAGCCGCGGAGGAAGTGTACGCGGAGGAGTTTCCGTCCGCCAAGCGTATTGATGTCGACCTTCATCGTCCGCCGCCAGGATTGCTGCAGAAGTTCATTGTCGTAAATGCTAACAGTAAGCTGGCGGAACTTGTGCCCTTGCTTGGAGAGGCGGGACGCGATGGCTCGTTGCGCGGAGGCAGGATGATTGTGTTCTGCAACACGATAGATTCCTGCCGTTTCTTGGATCACTATCTGGTAGAGAGCGGGTACAGTACCTCCTGTGTGCACGGGGACATCCCGCCCTCCCGGCGGGACGAGGAGTACGCAGCGTTTAAATCCAGCTCGAAGCAATTACTGGTATGCACAGACATGGCCGCCCGCGGGCTGGATAATCTATCAGTGGACCATGTGGTTCTATTCGACTTTCCAAACTCCGCGGTGGACTACCTGCACCGCGCGGGTCGGACGGCCCGCGCGGGTGCCAAAGGGCGCGTGACGAGCTTTGTGACGAAGAAGGACCTACGTCTCGCGCGTGCAATCGAACAGTCGGCCACCGTGAAGGACGACACGTTGGAGAGCGCTCGTAAGGCTAGGGAGGAGGAGAAGAAGCGGCGTCTGCAAGAGGAGTCGGCGCAACGCGAGAATGCTCGCCAGTTGGAGACGGGAGAGCGGGACACTGGAGGGTCGGACGTGCCGTTCTCTGCTCCAGCTGGCGCTCGTCGAGTCGGCGCTGCTCGCGAAGGGGGTCGCGGCGGCGGTCGTGGAGGGGGTCGTGGCGGTGGTCGCGGCGGGTATGGATATGGAAGTCGGGGTTCTGGAAGGGGTGGACGGGGACGCGGCAGGGGTGGTGGACGGGGAGGAGGATCTAGTCGGGGTAGACGGTAGGGCTGGTGGCAGCGGTAGGGTTTACATTTGCTTTTGTGTTAGATTGTGAAGATGGTTAAGGGTTGAGCTTGGGTGTCTCTGCAATCGCGGTGCAATTATTTAGATAGTTGTCTGTTGTTGAACTGGGCATGCAACCCCTTGTCCCATTATTTGTACTAGTAGCAAGGCTAGAGTGCGAGGTTCGGAGTATCTCAAGACCAGCAATGGACCGAGGCATTGTCAGCACGACAGATAGCGCAGACTTCGAAGATGTAAAGAGCTTACCGCGCAGAAGGCATGTTGTTCGAAATGAAGCTGAAACCCGCTACGGTCAGACAACGCATCGTGCAGAGATTAAGCGCGTCACCAAGAATTGAAGCCGCGAATAGTGAGGTCATCCCGGGCGTGTTGAATGTCCCGCAAGAGTTCAACCTGCGCGAGCGAGCGGTCGGGGAAGGAGACTAGGCCGTAACCGATGATGGCGAGCGAATAGCAGCAGAACACGACAATGCCGTAGAATGGTAAGGAGAGCAGCACGTGAAGTGCGGGTGGGATGGACATTTTGATTTAAGCAGGGATTGAAAGCGTGCACATGAATGATTCGGTGCTTCTTCGTTGCAGCGGATCGTGAAGGCTGCAACTTAAAGTGAAACGGTGAGCATTGGGCTTCGTCGATGTCAGTCAAGACGTGAATGTCATGCTGCGTTCCTTTCGCGTTTACCCTTGGGTACCCTTGGGCAGATAGCATCTACGGAAGGTACCGTTCGGTAATCGCTCGATGTCCGTTGATGGGCATTGTGGGAGTACAAGAAGCCTGTTGGCAGTACAATTGTGCATACGTGCACACGTGTATATTATATTATGTACACGTGTTATGTTATGTGTATCGCAAGATGTCAACATCGAAGTCAACATGCCACCTATCTTCCCTCAAGCTTGGCATGAGCTGCACGTACCCCTGGACTATGCAGGGCTGTCCGTCCCTTGGTAGATACTTGCGAGGGGTCCACATGTCCAATTTAAGAATATGTAATCACAAGGAGCGCCTATAAAATTTTGATTGCGCCACGCGCAACGGTCAAAATACTTGTACGTTCCAAACTTGCTCGCACAGAGCTCTACCCGAGCAGATATGTTTTTTAAAAAAAACTTGAGCACATCATCAATGGAAACGATGCAACCGCACGCCCTGCACTCCCGATGGAATGGCAACTCCCACTCGTTCCACCGACAGCATTCCCCCAGCAAGTATCAGCCGCCACACACCCATCCGACGTGCTCAACATGTCCCAATTCCGCGCCGCCCCCGACCTGCCCCGCGAGCCGACGCTACTCCGCGTCACCGAACCCCCCAGCCCGCCGCCGCCGCCACCCACAATGGCTGACGAGACGCCCCGCCGGCCAACGCGCGACCTGCCGCCGCCGCCGCGCTTCCCGTCCATGAACGACGTATCGGCCAACGAATGGACGCAGCCCACCCCGCCCGTCGACGCGCCCAACGACGTGTCCTGGACGCGCAGCGCGCCCCCGCAGCACCCGCCCTCCGCGCCCGACCTGGACGACGAGCCGGAACCGTCCACCGAGGACGCCGCCGCGCCCGCCGGGATCGTTGCGAACATTCTTGCCATGTTTAAGAAGAAGAAGCCGGTAGTTCCCGAACCGCTGCGTCAGAAGCCTGCGGCCAAACCGCCGCTGGTTAAGGCGAAGCAGATGATATGTCGAATGCCGGATCCTACCTTGTTTTTCGTTCTGCAGGCGTCTGTTGTTTTGCTCGTTCATGCTTTGAAGCCGCATTTACTTCGTACGTGGCCCGCGCGGATCGTCACACCGTTGCTGCTGGTGCCGACGGTGGCTGCTACTGCGCTGTGGCGGCGTACGAGCGTTATATCGCTCAAGCCGGAGCCGGACTTTATATCTGCTGCCGCACCTATCCCGAATGCTGGAAAGCTGGTGAGCTTGGGGGAATCATTACGCGCACGGGAGGCTGCGCTGTTGAAAGCGGAGGATGAACTGCGACAGGGTCAGATGAAACTTGAAGTGTTGCGGAAAGAAATCGAGGGCAGGCTGCCACCGCAGGTTTCTATTGCTAATTTGCTCGACCAGGAGAATGAAGTTGCTAGATCCGTACCGCAGTCCACTCCCACCACTTCATAGTGCCCCACTAGTGTTCGGGTTGAAGGCATCGTCATTGAACACTCGCTTAAATTGTTTGTACCCTACGCTCTAGATACTCTGTAGTTGTAAATAGATATGTTTCACATAATAGCCCTACTCTACTTGATGCCGCACGCCATGTACGTGACATAGTATGTCACATGGCGCGCGGCGCCAAAACATGCCAATGCTTCTCGCCTTCAGGTAAAGTATGAACCTTCTTGAGCTGGCTTCTTGGTGCATAGTGATCTGGCCCTGCGCATTCTATATGCTTTACCAAGGTGTTTAAGGTCAATAATATTAACGATGGGGCACCAAGGGTAGCAGAAATGCCTAAATAAAGTTCAATACTGGCTATCTTAGCACTGCTGGCCCCCTTTTTCCACGATTGTACCTAATCACACCAAGTGCGCAGTGAATCAGCCAATAGTTGCTGGGTCGCATGATACGCGTTTGTAGCAGATCAGACGGGTGTGATAAAGAATTGTTCTCACACTATGATTCTGAGACCCAAAGCTGAGACGAAACTCTACACAGCGCCGCACAGGTCGCTTCCTATACATCCTTTGGAATGTCGGCATTGTGAATAACTTCCAGAACGTCATCATGTTCATCAAGGGCAGTAAAAAGCTTTTGCATCTTCGGAACAAGCTCCTCGGCAACGGTAACAATACTCTTCGGTCGAAGATCCCGCACGGTATAGACACCTACTGTGCTAAGTTCTGGAAATGATTCAAGTATTCTGTCCTTCAACAGCTCCCGATCTTTCATACTAGCGCAGAAGAACTCAATACCGCCGTCCATATTCGTCTCCACATCATCAGCACCTTCTTCAATACCAGCATCTATGATACTTTCCGCATTATAATAGTCCTGTGCAGGCACAACAACACTCATCCTGTCATCGAACATCCACATAGCTTTTCCCAATTCCCCATCAGCCCGAGTAAACAGTGCGCGAAACTCAGAAGTAATAACCCTAAGACGCTGCTTGTTCGCACGGATGATAACAGCAATACCAGCGGGAAACACGCCTTCAAATACGGCAATCTCTGATTCGGACATTGTCAAGCGTGCTGCAGCGTTCTGTACAGCACGTTGAATGCGCTCCTTCGGCATCGAGGCCTTCCGTGCGGAGTCCAATGCACGCGCTAGACGCGGATTGGCGCTTGGATCATTTTCACCGCCATTCGACCTGATGGCAGAACGAATCTCTTGCGATAATTGCTGCATCTTCGCCTGCCGCTGTTCATCGACGCGTGCCTTCCGGTGACGAATGTTGTGGAAATGAGAATGGCCGGCAAGACCACGTATCATCAGGCCTCTACGAAGCATCTTGTTTAAAAAATCAGAGGCCTGTATGCTTGAGTTAAAGGAAGGGAGTAGAATTCTAATGTAACAGATGTACAGCGCGTGTTTGTGGAGATATTTTCTTCGTCGGAAATGTAGCCTTGTTCAAGTTGGATGACCCGCAGTTTAAGGCATGTCACTATCTCAATGGCGGGGCACGCGAAGGCAGGAAGAGAAGATTTCTGCAAATAGCAGTCCGTAGAATGGTTTGAGGGTGTCTGGCTAGTTACTTCAGCTTGTGTAGAACAGAATCCCAGACGCTCGAAAGTTACTAGTGACTTGATTGTACGCAGCCTTCATTGCTGCAGTAATCACGAACGAGGCATATATGCCCCGCGGCCTTCTGGAGTCCAAAGTTTGCACGACGTCTCTCTGGTTTGCGTAGAGGATAGGGAATAGCGCCCCTCCCAAGACACAAGAGCTAAGAATCTAACGATCGACCCCAGTGTAACTGGGCCCGCTTAATACGCCACGTGGACAACTGTGACTGTAAGTTGGCTGTAAATCTCAGTTGTAATCTTCCTACACGTGGCTCCCTCATACACGTACTACACTATTCAAGTGGACGTTGGTTCTGACAACATGCCCACGTGGCAATGTTGACTACTCTGGTGTTTGGTGTTGACTACTTTATTTAGTGTGGGTTTTGGATTGCTACTTTGACTGGAAAGGTGAATTCGTGCTTTGGACTTACTTTTTGGACAACGGAGTAACAAGCTTTATTTTCGAGTACCCAAAGGGGATTTTCAGTTATTATCAAGACCTGATTGTACAGCGGAGTTTAGGTAACTATTTGCAGTTCCTTTTATTTCAATGTTGGTTGTTGCTTTTCTTTCAGGCCCGAGTCTCGGTCGCCTTTTATAGAAAAGTACAATCTAAAAAACTAGTCTACAGTAGTGGTGCTATATTTGTAGGTTCTAGAAACGTTGTATTATGGGTAAAATACGTATTTCTTCAGAACCCTACTCCCATCGACGTAGACTCTAGGAATAATATTCATGGCCACAAATTATTTGTCCATATGGCTTGCACATATGGGTACCTTTCAAGAACTAGAGTACCTTAAGTCATTTTTCACTTTTTGGATATTTTCACATGGTTGTCCTCCTCTCAGCACTGCCTACTACGACCTGAGAATATATCTGTTTATTTATTCTAAACCAGGGCATCGTTGCAGACCCCTCAGAGTTGGAACTTTTGGAAGCCTATTTTCAGAAATTGCCGAGAAGAGGCTAAAAAACGTAAAACAATTTCTTCGTGAGTGTGATGGAGTTGTCTCTGCACGATACTGTTTTATCTCCTTCAAAGCAGTATCATATACATCCCTCAATTAATATTGAAGCACTTTTACTGGATGACCTCATCAGTGCCCCCCACGAACACCCAGTTTACCCCGCCGAAACCCCTCCCCTCTGCTTTGATGCCATTACAGGAGAAGGTCACTTTGATCCGGAAGATGACCTGCTTGTTGACCGGTCGCTCTTCAACCCTTTAATCTCCTGCCACTCCCTCGATGCACCTCCTGCGCAGTCTGTTAACTCCAATCCAACCCCTAAGCCATTATGAGAAGCTGATGGAAATCACGAAATGCCGAAAAATTACTTTTCATGCGATGATGAGTCAGTGTGGGACCAGAAAAGTCGGAAGACTGTGGAGGTCCGGGGATTGGTTCCTAGCTGGTAAAAAGGCGGAGGAAAAGGCCCGGGAGAGATCCCTCGTAACGCCGTAGCGGTGGTAGAGGTAGGGGAAAGAGGGATATGGGAAGCGGACCAGGAGAGAATGTGAATGAGTCGAGTACTCGCGTAGCGCACAATCATGAATGATCGGGGGTGCCGTAATCCAGATGTCAGGGGTTCTGCGTAGAGACCCCGCGTAATGGCACAAACCATAGAAGCCGGTAGGCTGACAATTGTACACGGGCGCTAGCTAGCGGTAATGGGAACGAATACGCGGGCACTAGTTGGAGCGAAGCACAACACTAGTCGTCAGAATTTAGGTCTCTGGTTTACCTCCAAGGTCGCTTGCCTCTACTGATCGTCGGTCGGGTTTCCCCGACTGTAATTAAGGGTGAGACAAGCACTTCCTGTAATGCTTCCTATTGCATGCCAGTACTGTAAGTGTCTAGCTACTGTATCAGTAAAGGCTAGTGTATCTACGCCTATCGTAAAGTTTAACTAACATACAGTACAGGTGTACTCTGCTAAATTGGTGCCACATGTACCAGTTGGCTGTCCACTCTGTTGTCGCACTCGCGCCGTCCCCGTGATATCCCTGTACGGTCGCGTTGAGATGCAACTCTCGCCAAGTCGGAAACTTGTGAGGGCTGTACCTTGCGCGGATGCGCGATTACTTCAGTCTGCATCAAAGGGGAGCGGCTGTCCAGCCCGAGATAACTCGAGGAAGCGGTTATCCATCCGCGGCGGGATCAGGCGCGAGTTCTTGGTCACTGCTATGAAAGGGGCACTTGCTCGTCCGAGCTTCCGGGTCTGGACCAGGACTCCAAAAAGTCCTGCATACCCCCCAACTAATCTCGAAGTTCCTGCGAAAATCTCAGCCACAGACCAACACAATATGTCCGACAACAGCGATAACGCTCCTCCAACAACAAACCCTCCGGGGC
>JAUBNZ010000722.1:0-14970 GCA_032355485.1 Bonnemaisonia californica
GCCGAGGCAAAGAGACACAGGGCAGCACAGGTTGATAAAGGTAAGATCAAGGAGCGTGGGTGGCAGAGGGAGGCACGGCGAGGCAATGGGCGGCACAGGGTGACAAAGGGCCGCCCACAGCGGCAAACGGCGGTAGAGAGTGGCCTTTGTGAGGGACACAAAAGGAAAAAGAACGGGGGTCTGATGGTAGAGAGTTGGCAGGGTTCACCGAAGCACGCGCCAAAATGGCGATTTGTGTTAAGTGCAGAATTGCCTAGCACGGTGGTGAGGAATAACCGCCGCTAGGATTTGTGCATACACTAACCGAAATTTGTGACCACGAAAACTTCGATTTGTGCATGCGCAAAAAGAAAAATGTGTTTTAAGGAGGCGCCCAGTATCTGCCATTTGTTGAAAAGTGTGCATCGCATTTGTAGTTGGATAGGATTCAGAGATGTAAAACAAAATGAGAGGAGCGTAGCAGTTGTATTTTCATAAGCATTGAGCAATTCAATTGTGTGTTAGGGCAAATTGCAATCCTGTATGTGTCACAATTTAGAAATCGTTCAATGAGATGGTATGTTTAAACGTTCATAAAGCTATCATATTGCAGAAGCAGTTCACTTGTTAAGGTCATATCGAATAGAAGTCTTCTCCTAACTGAATGGAACATGTCTAACCTACAGCCACCTTTCATTTTCTCCTAGAGGTTGCATACAGAAAGCAAATGACCACGGCATGAATGTGTTGAAATATTAATTCAAACCACTGGAACGAACTTTGGGTAATTTAAAAGGCTTTGGTGAGCATGAAGTGCTGGCCGAGCTTTATCATCGGTGCCCAATGCAAATTTCGAGAAGTGATTCAGGATGAATATGGTACATGTGAGTAACTTCTGATGCATTTCGTTTGATAAAAGTCAGTCGGGGTGACATGTTGTCGAGCAGTGACGGCGTATGTTGGTTCCAAACATGGGGTTAGACACATTATGAATGATTTTCCGTCTCATGCGTGATTAAAGTGACAAGATTGAGAAGCTTGCTATGAATCGTGGATTTTGAAATACAGTCTGGAGCTGAAATGTATTAGAGCTTTAATGAGGGACGTGGGTGAGGTGTAGGGAATTATGCAGACTCTGGAGGACTTTCCGTGTATTAACCGGTCACGTTGGCACATATGAGTAATCAGAGTGGTGTTGCTAATGGTAAATATACGTTCTGGGTTGACATGATGTTGGACAGTGATTGCGGAATGTGGATAGGAGACATGGAAATATACATACTCTGAGGTGCTGTACTCGAAGAGAGAGGCAGGAAATTGGAGAAATATATGGGGACGGAGACATTCTGGTGGTCTGCCATCCCTCCATGTTTCGCATGTTTGAAATTACACGTGTCAGTAGCTGCTGATGCAATTTGGGTGAGAAACATATAACCAAGAATGGAATGGTGATGAGTAGTGACGTGGGACGTGGTATATGTATATGGAAGTATTCAGACTGATGTGTAGCCGTTCCAGGTCACATTGACCGGTGTGATTATATTGAATTGTGTCTTCCGGATGGAAAACATACAGTCTGGAGGGATGTGCAGTCAAGAGGTGATATGGTATGTTTATTTTCACACGGAAGTATGACAACTCTGAGGGCCTTTCCGTGTGTTTCCTTACGACTGGCACAGGTTTTAGTACCTTTCCTTGTTTTGTGGTATCGAAATGACAGGTACGAGTAGCTTGCCATACCCTATGTATGCTTTATATATAGTCTGGAGGGACATTGTAAAAAGAAATGATGAGGGGTATGGGCGGGATACACGGATGTAAGGTAAATGTTAGCGCGTCTCCATTTCTTAGATGTCTTAGGTAAGCACAGTAACAGTTTGGAGTCGCTTCTGTCCCATTTTGGGTGTTTATTTACTGTCTGAAAAGACGTTTGGTCGAGTAATGAAGCGGGATGTGCGTTGAATCGGTAGATTTATGTACGATCTGAGGGTCTCGGACCCATCATCATGTATTCCGTGGCTTGTAGTACCATGTCGACATATGGGAATAACGTAGGTTGCTTGGTGGGTGGTGCTTTGACAGTCTGAAACGATATGAGCGGTATTTGAAAATCCTGGAAGGAGAAACTGCCCAGCAGTGATGCGGGATGAGGATGGTATACATGGAAGTAGACATAGTTGGATCGAATTCAGATATCCTGCAAGATCAAATAGAGAAAATTGAGTAGATTAAGTTGCATTGCTGGTGTTTAATATAAAGTCTGGAAGGACATGCTGTAAACTGAGTTTGTTGAGTGTAGAAACTGGAGGGACATGCAGTACAGTAGTGATGACGGAATCGGTGAAGGTGTTTGGGAAGTATGAAGTTTCTAGTGGGCTTCCGTGTATTTACCGGACATGTTGGACCCTGTGAGTAGTCTGCATTGTGTCCCGGCCGGGTAATATACATTCCGGACGGAAATGCTACCGACCAGTGATAACGAATGCGACTGGAATACATTGAAGGGTGCATAATCTCAGCGCATAGTACCTTAGGGTACGTGCGTCTCTTTGCAGATCATATTCATAAGTTTGAGTAGCTTGTGTTGCAGTGTCGGTGGGAACCATACAATCTGGAGTGCCTTGATCCCGAGAATGACACTGAATGATTCTCCATCCTATAATCCTGTTCTGGGAAGTAGGAATTGGATGATTGAAACTGAAGGGAGCACATGAGATTTACATAGTAAGCTACTGCTTGAAAAATTTCGATTCACGATATTTTTTGTTCGTTTATTGGAAAAATCGTGACATCATCTTGTAGATTATGTCTGGAATAAAAAACCAATTAACTAAGCGATGCAATCAACAATTGAATCAAGCATACAGGATACAGAAAACGAATTATGCAAACAACTTAAAACAACCATCTACTTGGGTATACATACGAAATTTCATCGAGTGGGGTAGAGAGATTCAATTCGCAGGGTACCTTCGACGAATTGTATTGCCTACTTGAGAACTGGATTCGCAACAGCTACGGGAATATTATGGATTCTTGGGGCCCCCGTTGGCGTATCATCTTTCTTTGTGGAGGAGCAGTACATGTCGTGACTTTCGTGCTCTGGAGAGGGCTACGTAGAGCTGACCGGGGGAGAAGAAGTTGAGTCGAAGGTCGGTTACCAAAGCGGAAAGCTTCTGTCCTCGAGCCTTATGAACGGTTGCGCTAAAAGCGAGTCGCACAGGAAACTGAAGACGTGTGACTTTTACGTCAGAGAACTCAAATTGGAAGTCGATCCTGTGTAATGCATGTGTCTCCTTATGTCTTCCTGCTGATGGAACAGTTGAGTCATAGAGTAATCGGCTTGTATACTTCCTGACGACAAAAAAACTTTAATTGGCAACTTGTGGGTGCAGTACATTTCGAATAATCATGACAGGTGCACCAACTTTGAGTTCCAAGATATGAGGTGGTGTTCCTGTTGGCGCATAGTTGTAAGTGAGCTCCGCATCGATTATGGGATGAGGTTCTCTCCCGGAGGTCCGCCTTCCACTAATTTTTTGGACTTTGGTCGAAGACCTGAGCTTGAACACTGAACCTGGGAATAGTTTCAATGCATTTTCGTTGTGATCATCTACCAAGGCATTTGCAGAGTACATGATTAATCGATCCAAATCTACATCACGAACGTTCTTCGTTCGCATCCAGCGCCACAGGAATCTGTAGGCCTCTTCGCAGTGCTACGTAGACGGGAGCGGGAGAGTGTCGTCACTAGGAAATTGGCCATTCGAGAGAGACTTGAGTAGTTTTCCGAAGTCCCTGTCGTCAGCTTGTTGTACTTGTCGCGTTAGACGTAGAACTTTAACTTTCGACCAGAGCGAAGAGCGCCAAGGAATTTCATCCAAGAGGGAGATGTGTAAGTATGAGGTGTTTCTATCTTTGTATTCTACTTCTCTGCGGGAGGTACGAATGGAAGAATCTGACTGTAATCAACGCTGAATACAACCACGAGACCACCGAAGTATGGAAGGGAAGAGTGGTTTGATCTCTGCGAACTAATTCAAGCTGTGGATAGCATACACCGGAGGTCCTTTAGAATAGCGTCAAAACGCTCAAATAGTAAGCGCTGCATCATGGAAGCTTCGTCAACGATAAGGAGGTGAAGGTTGCCGATCAATTCTGCTCTCCGGGAACGCGGGCCGTACTTTGAGAGATTTGCATGACGATCTTTGCTGTCCTTGTCACTATCACCGAGTCCCAGGAGACTGTGCAATGTTCGGCCTCCACTATATTGGGAAGCAGCGATGCCTCTTTTAGCTGTAACTGATACGAGCATTCCTTCTGATTAAACTGTATCTAGAACCAGAGAGAGAAGAAAGTTTTTGCCTACCCCGGCCTGTCCTTGGAGGGAGAACACTTTTCCATCTGTGGAACCGATCCTCGTTTTTTCGACGCTCGATGGTACCCATGAATTTATCGAACACATCATTCTGCTGTTCTTTGAGATGCTGATATCTCTCGCGAACTGCGTGCCTTTTGGGAGGAGTTCGATATTGTCTGTAGAGTAATTGTTGCTCGCTGAAGTTCTGGACCAGAACTGCTAGAGCTTTCTGCTGCCCGTCGGAAGAAATTGTGTTCTCGAATGAGTCTACCACCGTGTGTGTCTGAGATGGCAATGATGCGGCTCATCATCTCTTTAAGATTCTGCTGAGTACTTCCCAGGGAAATGTCGGACATCATCGCATGCTCGTGTTTATCCACAATACGTTTTGGGTCCCCGCCCTGCTGGTACAGCGTTACCAACATTATACGGAGTTCGGAAGGACTTGCGTTCATTCTGATAGCTTCATCCAACGCCTTCTCGAACTCATCACCATCAAAATAAAGACCCATCGCCACCGCTGCATTTCTGAAAGATCTGTGCTTCAAGCCCTCCCAATTCTATGCTTCTTCGAAGGAAGAAAGAGGCTTATGAAGCCGTATTAAACGAAATGCGAAACATTCAACGTTGGATGGCGGTGTAGATCTGAGGCGAGCTACCATCAAGTCGTCAGATCCCCTTCTCACATCTTATTTGCGGGGAGTTGCGTGGTCCTTCTGTATGCAAGAGCTGTTTCCTCGCAGCTTCCTTGGGAGCTTCGAAATATCGTAGAGCGTAACAGTTCCCATGTACGTCAAGAAGTCCTTATTCCTGTTCTGGAACGGTCTATCCATGTAACGCTGAAGCGGTGAGGATTTGAGCACCGGCGGGTAACGAGGGTTTGAGAGCAGCATTGTTCGTTCATTCTGGAGATGAACTGAAAATGCTTCGACCGAGGGATGGATGCGTACTTGCCTGTAATATAAGAGCCTCCATGCAGCCTCTACTGTGCCTGTTACTCTTGCTCGCATGTACACCCTGACGTCGTTGCGAACCTGATTCTGTTGCGTGCTCTGCGGATTTTCGTTTTGAGTACTCATGTGTACCTCATTCGATTTAGGGGGTTTGAAAGCGTATTTAATGATGTAAGAGATGGCTCTACCCCGTGCTTGTGCTCTACATTGGTGTGTGAGCGTAATTCCAAAGTTAAGTGCTGGTTATAAGGTACCACTTTTAAGTCCTCTGCTTCCCTCCTGCGATACACCACACGGTTGCAAGTCTCGTCAGTGTAAGTATACTCCTTGATGATGTTGTCATCATATCCAAACCGGCACATGTTGTTACTTGTCCTTTCCATGCAGGACGGTGAATGCAGGTGAATGTTGAACTTCTTCACCAGAGCTCTAAGCTCATCATGTTCCGCCCTCCGGGGAAGCTCTGCCTTGATCATTGCGTCGAACTAATCCATATCCTTCAGAAGTCCCCCTTCTAACCAAACCAGCATACGGTGATTCGGTGTGTTGCGCTCCTGGAACTCGAGCTTCGACGTGATTCCTATGCACTTCTTCCCGAAGTATTCCTCAGGCTTGTTCTCTATCCTGGTCATGATTTCATTGATGTACTGGTTGTAAACGCTTGCAACTACGTCAGGGCGGTCAAATAATCGAGGTTTATCCCCGTGTGGAGTGAATGTACAGGTGTGCTCATTATCCAGTCCCAATCGTTTCATTTCCTCCCTCCACAGACTCATAGTGACTGTAATGAAGAGGGATCGTGGCCCACGTCGAGAGACTAGTGCTTGAACGTCTAAGCTTTTCTTCTTCCGTTACGCAGGGGAGTTAACAAAGCTTTCCGGAAGATTAATTCTTCCGCTCTCTGCATCAAGAGTAGTTCCCTCGTTCCGAGCCTGAATAAGCTGCCTCTCATCTACTAGCCGCTTCGATTGCTGATCTTCGATGAATTTAAGCCTAAGATCTTCATTGTTTGTCATTGCCCGTAGCAGCCACATTTGCAGAGAAGTACCGGAGCTCAGTAGGAAGTTGTCTGTGTAAAGGCGTCTCTTCATTGTTTCTGCCCAGGTCTGCTTGTTCAACCTAATCATGATGGAGTTGGCAGTACTAGATGAGGAGGAAGCTTCCTTTGACTCAAAATAGGTACCACCATCCAACAATTCATGGCGGTCCCCGTACGGGTACAGTAATGGGAAGGCACCCTTTTCTGCTACCTTTGAAGAGGCCTTCAGGAACTTTAGTTTAGTCACTTGGCGCCCAGTGCGGTCCATTTCGATTTCAGTGCCGCTCGCGATCTGAAACATCGCAGCTTCCGTCCTGTATAAACCGGAAGGGTCTATTGTAAACGCCTGCATTCCGGAAGGCATTCCTCTTTGGTCTTCTGGAAATGGGCCTGTTCCTAAATTGGTCGTCACTGTTCCCCTTTGTGCACCACCGTAGTTTCGAATCAAGACCCCCTCTCTTCCTGCGGCTGCTGTAGTTTGAACCTGTTATTGTTCCAGTAAATCTTGGCCGCTAGGTCTCCGAATTCTTCCCCAGTTAAAGAGTTCCCTGTACGATTGACTCACTACATTTGGCCCCGGGCGCAGACGACGGTACAGAATAGGAACAATGTAATGAATGCCGGGTTTATCCACAGCATTTTGAATTAGATTGGAAGTATGGTCCCTGCGTCGCATACTGGGAAGGTCCTTTGACCACAGGAATGACTATCGCGAGTCCTTTATAGGGAGAGCAACTGATACAATACCCTGTAGCCTGAGGAAAGAGGGACCGCCACCACGAGCAAAAAACATATCCATGAAGCTAACGGTAGAAGCTAACAGGTAATTCAACGGACAAGAGTTGGAACAGAATGATCTCAAGTCATACACGCGCTTCAACTCGCCATCAGAATGCCTCCTTTTGAAAGAAACGACCCACCCCAATGGGCTCCTCTTCCCACAGCATACGCCATCGAATTCCTTGCCTAACAGAACAGTTCCACAGTACTGGCGGTTACAAATCCGTAAAGTCCAGTAATCGAAGAGGCAGGAACGAACCGTATGACCCATGTCTCCACATTTTGAACAGCGCCTCGCCCGAAATGAACGTAAATCAAACTCCGATGGCGAATTAAGTCCCTCTCAGGCTCTTTCTGCCTTATAATCCCAAGCGGAGTACACTGGAGACAGACCGCGCTGTGTTGTAGCAACAGGTCGCATACTGATATTACCCAGAGAGGAGTGGCTGTGTGTGGAAGTAACCCTGGGTCTCTCTGCCTGTGTGCCGCGACCATGTGACCCCTTGCTGACGTTTGGTTGTATCTCACTGACGTCGTCGGGATCTAATACATCACAAGGGACGACTGGATCAGGGTGCAAATTTCCAGTATCCTCATGCAAACAACCCGTGTCCGCCTCGATGGCCCGCAGTTCAGAACCTATTCCCACAGTCACACTTGCTGTTTTCCTAAGACCTCTTGACCCACTCCGACCTCCTCCGCTGCGTGGCCGTACACCCCCACTTCCTTCTCGAGGTCCTCACCGCACCTTACTTGAATGTTTCTGACCTCCCTCTCGCCTTGCTTCCGTCAGAGTTATGTGTTCAGTTGATTTGGGTTTCCGCAAGAGGAAGATTCCCGTTTCAGGGTACCGGTCAGGCTGTGGACCGTAGGGTTTAAGTCTATTTCTCGCCTATCCACCCGTTTAGAAACTGCTTGCAGCCTTGCTTCCTCCGCGTACGCAAGTGGTTGTTTGCTTAGCGCGTAACAAAACTCAGAACGTTGTGGGCGGGACAAATACTTTGGGAGGTGTTCGGCCACACTTGCTTCCCTTAGCTAGCCCCCAGCGGAATCCCGGACACGCTTGCCCGCCCTGAGTTTCAACTCCACCGCCGAAGCAGCTGGCTACACGAGGGAAGAGCAAGACTGGCGGCGCAATGCTTCCAAAATGCCGAATGGTCCAACCCACGCCACACGCACGCTAATAGTCGTATTTCGCAGTGCTGGCCGGGCATCCTCACCAATTGCGAGCGTATGAGTAAGCGCACTGAATGGGTTTTCACAAAGGCCACACAAGTTACGAAGCTACCCAGCAGTTGAAGGTAAGGGAAGGTAAGAGCCCCTTCCCCGTGGGACGGACATCATGACGTACTGATATAGAAATTCCCCCTGCCAAATGTCCTTCGATGTCTCACTGTACAATAATGAAACCCCTTAATTTTAGTTTAGTTTTCGAATAATTTTGATTAAAACGTGACTCCTCAAATTACATGAAAAAATGCAGAAACTGCCTAAATAGGGTCGTTTGTTAGAATTATGCCGATTAAAAACCAGCCAAAATGACCCCTGCAGGGAATTTTTATGGGGTAGGAAATAAGCGAAAACTAATATTTTTGCAACCTTGGTGCTACTACAAAATTTTAAGCGTTCTTAATTTATTGCGTTTTGTAGTCATATTTGAGGAGGTGCTACTACAGGACATGGAATGCAAAATATGCAAAATTAGCAAATCTTGCGACATTTTCGTTTTATCACCGTACATTAAAAGTATAGAAAAATCGTCGAAAATAAAGTAGTGCTACAATTAAATTACGGTGATTTAGGGGTACGGTGCACTATGGCAACACATATTAGTGTTGGCATGTCCGTCCGTCATCCCAACAACACTTGTCCATGACGGACGGACATTCCCCAATATGGTGTGTCCGTCTGTCATTGGGAGCTGTGCTTCATGCTCTTCCACTGCTTACCATTGAGGGGGGGTCTTAGAGATGGCTTTTTCTGCCGTACACAGAGCGTTTACATGATTTACGGGCCGGTGATTGGCTATACGTCCCCCAAATTTACTAATTCTGTCTAAAGTAATGAGAAGGCGAATTTGCCGTAGTCACTACTCGAGCTTGGACGTAGTTCCGGTGTAATTGGACAAGTTTAGTTGCCTAATTTTAGTGGGGGAGTGATTGGTCGCGGAGGGCCGCTGTATGTGCGGGACAAACTGTATGATATGTGGTAATTTGGACAGGTGGTGTGATGGTAGAATACCGATTCTAGGGTGTATGGAGATATGGATCAAATAGTGTTCCTATCCGGGCGGGCCGGAGCCTTCCGTAACAGAACAGAAATTCTGTTGACCCTTCGTTGGGGAGGTGGAACGGGAGAGAGGATTAGCGAAGTAGAAAAGTCCACTGCGAGCTGCTTTAACCTTCTCAGTTCTTCCTCTCCATCCCGGCATGGCACCCCGTCAAGTGAAAGTGTCCGTATCAGTGCATCTAAAACCTCTCGGAATATCCCGTACGTAATTGGCTTTGCCATTCTGAAGTACACCATCATGTCAGTGTAAAAACCTCCAGCCATTAATCGTAGAAAGAAACCTAATTGTAGTATCGGTATCAATAAACACATAACTGCAGAGCATCGCCATTGCCACATTTGAGGCAACGAACGGCCATATCTTATTCGCCAACGTCGCGAAGACCTCTCGCGAAAGACGGTAACGTCCCTGAAGACGTCGTCGCTGACATCATTCGTACACATCCAGAAGGATTTCCGTTCGTATAGCCTTCTCGGTCCCCGGCTCTCGTTAATTCGAGAAACGCTGCCCATCCATATGCGTGGAGAAATTGCGAATAATGCACTTTGCGTACGTTTCCTCACCGCCTTCTTCCTGGCTTTCTTCTTCCTGTCCCGAGGATCGAAACTTTCCAAACCCAGCTCCTCTCTTAAAACTTCCGTGCCGAAGTGCCAATAACCACGTATACGATGATATAAGTTGCATAGTATATGGCCCTTTATTATTGCTTGGATCGAGTTTGGAAATATTCAATGAAGCCCTTGCCGCCGTCAGCACAGCCCGCACCATCGGGGCCAGAATGGCACTTACAATTCAAATAGTAGTAGTAGTAGTTAGTTGATACAGCACTTACTATAGTAGAAGTGCAGTAGCAGTGGTGCGTATTAAGCGTAGTAGTTAGTTAGTTAGTAGATATAGCACTTACTATCGTAGTTGTACAGTAATAGTACAGTAGTAGTAGTGCGTGTTAAGAGTTTAGGGAAGCCGAAACGTAGGGAGGCGGTTCGAACCAGTTAACAACACGTCTGGAAGCAAGCAACTATTCAGTAGTGTAGCGCCATATGTCCCTTAGCTGTACTGTACTGAATAGCTGCTTGCCAAGTGGGCAGACAGATATTGAGCTTTGCTGCAGCTGATTTTTTCTAAAGGGCGGATTTTGGCGCGCATGCTAGAAATTTAGTAAAACATATTAAATTGTGCGGAAGCGCCTCCCCCTTCGGGACTCATACTTAGTACAATCGTTATATAGAGGTAATTAAGCGGATTCCGTACTGTACCGTAGTGAAGAAAATGAATAAATGTGAAGGGATTTCCGCAGTGGGGCCTATGTGGGGATCGTGGGGACCAATGTGTTCAGCGGATATGGTATATACACACCCGTGTTCGTTGTGGATACTGCGATAGCTGCAAACCACGGGCCAAGCTGGGAGCTTGCTGCTTTTTCAAAGCCAGGTTTCTATCTTTTATTGTGACGCTTATAGACCTTTGTTGTCTAAGTAGCAAAATTCTAAAAATGCAAGGATACTCTTTAATTAAGACCTACAATTAAAAAGAAGCGGTCTCGTTCGGAATTTGTTGTAACCCAAACGATTCTTCTCGACCCAGAGTTGTCCCAAGACTTGGTGCACAAAATTTCGATTAAGACCAACGCGTCCCCCATTCTCAAGCTGAGTGTAACACGTCTCGAGTTCCGCGCAACGCAAATACGGGTTGTCATGTCACCGATGAACCACGATGTGGGATCAGTAAGTTCCGAACCCTGCCCGCGATTCCGTTGGGTGACAGTCCGCAGTCAGGCCTCTGCAGTGAACAAATGGCCACAAAGCATTTCCAGGCTTAGACTAGGAGCGGAGCGGAGACCCGACCGTCTGACCAACAAACGAGTAGTGGTATAAGCCACGGGAGATCTCGTAGAACAAAACATGAGAATGGAGTAGGGGCGCAACACGTCTCTCAAGTTTAGTGCGCATCAGTGTGAAAACGTGCCATCCGTGTCCCCAACAGCCCGTAAGGATTTCTAAACAGCATTTCCAAGATCGTATCGACGCGGCGGCTAAATTGAAAAGAGGTGGATTACAGTAGGTCACCAGCTCGACACAAGCGAGTATGCCAAGGCACACGCGAACGACTCTAACGCGCGAACCCGAGTGAAGCGGGGAAGGCGGGTAGGTAAAGAAATTGAAAGTATGGATCCCTGAAATTTCCAACGCAGAAGCCGAAGAGCCGGTTAAGTGCACTGGAGGAGTTCCGAACTCTAAGCCGAAGAACACGCTGCAGATCGTCCAAGTCCACAAACGTCCAAAACGACCCCATGCGAGTGGTAGCGCGAAGTAGCGCGACCATGCGCATATGCGATGAGCGGGATGCCGTTTTGGGCGCATCGGACGAACCACTGAACGGCCAAGTAATGCCAAGCACGCACGAAAACGTGCGCGATTTTTCTGACAGCACTTTGCGTGGGTCGCTGCATGACTGCAAAGTGCCGGCACGGCACTGAAGTGTGATTTTGGTATATTATACGCAATTCAGCAACAGATGAAACCCACGAGTGGTGTGCCACGCTGCGTACCGTGCCACGAGAATTATTCCAAGTGAACAAGCCGATGCTCCCGTTGTAATGCAGATCAGCAGGTCAGCACATGCATCGGTGGCATGGGTTAGCATAATGCGCTTAGTGAGTACTGATTGCTCCTCCCTAGTCACCTTAGTGAGGTCCTTAACTACCATAGTAGAGCCCTTAACCACTTTAAAGCTTCTGCCAACGAGGTCCACGCTATTATCGCATCAAGGTATGAGGAGAGGATAACTGCACTACACGGACCAAGCTGGGAGCTTATTTGCCACAGAACGGAGACGGAGGAAACCTTCCAATATTCTCCGTGAGGTCCTCTGAGGTGCTGGGTTGGGACTTATCAAGGTAGGTATCCTGCATCCTGGTCGGAGTAGACCAGCCACCGAGGTCCACCAAAGAGCGTGTTGAGACGCCAATAGCGTAGACACTAGAGGCGGAGCCCTTACGCAACGCGTGGAAATGGTACTTTAGACCAAGCCTCGGCAGGGGAATACGAGCTTCAACCAGCAGACTCTCCAATCAAGCGCGAAGGGTGTGCGTGGCTGGGGCGTGGGAGCCCCTGCCGAACACAGGACTTTCCTGCGGCTATGAGACCCTTGGGCCGCCTCTGCGAAGCGGGACAGCAGAGTGTAGACCGGAGAGGACTTATCCGGAGTCCAATTGACGTAGAGCGACTGCCCACTAGAGGCCTGTACTGCCGACTTCTCAACCAGTTGTGGAGTACACGTTTGTAATGCAGGTAAAAGTTAATGATTCGTTGGAGCTCTAAAGTAAGAACTGGAACTTGCTGACCGGATGAATAGACTTAACAAAGCATTATCTTATGTGATTTTAAGAGTCTGAGGACCAGTAACAGACCATCTCCAGTCTATTCAGCATCAATTGCTTCGAAGCCACAAGTTAATCATGTTCACGAACAGGTAGCTTGTACTTCATCACCATACATTTGTAGGACCAAAGGTCCTGTCCTAGAACAAGCAAGAACCGCCGTAAGGCGTCGCTATATAACTTTCCTATGATGCGGCCGGTAGTGTGGTAGAGCTGACAGGGACAGAGGGGAACAAGGAGAGAGGGAAGTCCACGAGAGTGATTGTGGAGGCTCAATGAAGAGACTCCCTCGCGCGGAAGTGGGGTGTACGGTCGACGAGCAGCCGGTCCACCGATCAAGATTGGTTTTCCTGCCAAAATCGGTGACTATTACGGGAATGCGTCGTTAGAAAACAGAGCAGCGCGGGGTTAGCTGAGCTGTCACGGAGATGGGCGCGGAAGCGGGAATGGGGGTGCAAACCCTATAATCGAGTCCTCAAGGGACCGCGAAGGCAAGCTAGGCGTGGAGCAAAGACTAAGCTTGAAGGGTCATTACTAGGTGCCTTTAGTGATCGGCCAGTAGGTGAAGCCTGCCGGCTATTAAGTAAAGGGAAAGGCCCTAACTGTAATTCTGCCTAGTGAATGCCATTAATGTCAGTAACCGAGCTGGGAACCGGTGCCATTACAGGGGCACCGATGCAACACCAAAGGGTTTCGAATGGTTACTGTAAGCTAACCTACGGTCGCCTACGCGCTCGTAGGTTGCCCACATCTGCCACGTGGCGGCGCGTAGTCAACTATATTGTCATGCGGCCATCGCTCGCGTTTGAGGGGGTCCTCGTGGACACGTGTTTTACTCCCTAGTTTTTTTGGAAGTGGTTTTTGTCCCACACTACCCCCTTACTAAGACTGAGGCATAAGCTCCAGCTGAAGTGTGTGAGCACCTGTGATCCTCTGGGCGTTACTTCCTCGTCAAAGTTTGCATCGGTTTTCCTCTTGGAAATGTCTCATTTGCGTGTTGTGTGCGGAGCGGTAATGTCTATCCCCGATATGGCTAATGGTGCTCTGTGGTCTCGGCCCAACGCTTCGCGAGCAGATTCCGCGTATGTCCCGCTGTCGGAGGCGTCTCGAGACGATGACGTCGGGTTGTCTCTTTACCCTTCCGTGGCCGAGAGGCCTTCAATCCTGTCCGCGCTTGTACCAAGCTTGTCCTACCCCTGGTGGTCATTCTCTTCCCGGGCGTTCCAAACCTGCGCCACTCCGCGGGACGACACCAGTTGGATTCGGCGCCTCGATTGGCAGCGGTTTGATGCCATTGAGGCGCATGTGCCGGAGGGTAGGAATTCCCGTGCGGGTGGGCACGATGCCTGGGAAGCGAGGTGCAAGCATGCGCCCTCCCAGGCGTCGGTCCCCGAGGGCATGCATTGCGACTCGTATCATTTACGTTGGCCATTTGAATCAGACGAGATCCGTCACCTTGCGGAGTGAACCACGACCTATCGGGACCGACTTCCTGATCCTGACCCCTTGGCAGTTGCGCCTCATCCGTCCTTTCTGCTGCGCGCGCGGACCTATGGGACTATTCGTGTGAGAACCCTCGTTCGGAGCGGCCAGAATGCGCTCGGCCTTGGTGGTATCGCGGGCGGTTCAACAAGGAAGCCAACGACGAGAATCGTCATCGCGTCCGGATGGGTTTTTTCGTGGGCAGCCAAGATGTTCAATCGCATCGGTTGGATCCAAGCACGCGAGTGCACTACTATCCGCGGTACGACCCCTCTTTCTGGCCAGAGACGGAGCGTGGATTCCCTATACTACTCCCGTCGTGTTCACGTACGGATGTACGGTGTTGATGAATCGGGGTTGCTCCCAGCTTCACAGCGCGACATTTTGGGCGGTGGCGCTGACTGAGTGGGTCCAGCGGGTAGGGGAAACCCTCTTGCATACTGCCTACGTGCACGGCAGGTTGAGTTATGTTCAACGCCACCTCATCCCGATGATCACCCAACTCGGTGTCGAGCATGTTACAAACGGGGGGCCGTATCCTGCCGCAGCGCAGAGTCGGTTGCTCGATCTGCACCCGCGGGTGGAGTGGTTCACCCACTCGAAGATCGCCCTCCCGGGACAGTTGGAGGATGATATGGGACTGTGGAAGCCGTTCGACGCGGTCCGTGACAACATCGAATGGCGCAGCCGTCACCTGGGCATCTCGTT